>PVJA010020801.1:0-36483 GCA_004027025.1 Myocastor coypus | reverse complement strand
TTTTGTCTTTTTGAGACAGGGTCTCGCTATGCAGTTGAGGCTGGCCTTGAGCTCACTTTTGTAGCCCAGGTTGGTCTCGAACTCGCACCAATCCTCCTGCCTCAGCCTCCCCAGTGCTGGGATTACAGGCGTGAGCCACCACGCCCGGATAGTTTACTATTTTCACCACTTCCTAGAATTGCAAATACACAGATTTCCTATTCTTTTCTCCCCTGGATGATTTTGGACAAGCAGCAGACAGAAGCATCAGAGAACTCTGGCTGCAGGTCTACGGTCACACGTGGGCCACGAGGGAAGGCTGGAGAAGGCGGCACAGCCCCGGGACAGGCACGGTTCTGCACGTGTCTGAGTTCATGGCAACCATGGGCGGGAGCGACGTGGCTGGGGCGTACGGCAAGCTGCAGGAGCCAGCAGATGGGGCTCGAGCCAGGGCTGTCCGGGTGCAGGGGGTGTTCACAGGCCCCCCGGGATGTCTGCTCGGTGCGGGCAGTGACATCTGAGGCATGCCCCTGGGCTGAGATCGCGCAGCCCCGCCTCGGGACGGCAGTTTCTGTCGCCTGGCCCTTGCACGGCTGCTCTCGCTGCCCGCACGTAGTGTGCCCTTGTATCTGCTGCTTCCGCGGTGGTTTCCATCACCAGCCATCCTCACGCATGGCGCCTAGAGGCCTTTGCGGCACCTTGCGTTTCTCTCTCCTCCTCACCCTCTCCAGGCGCTGATCCTGAGGATCGTCGGAGCATGGGTACTCTGCATTAGGGCTCTGCTGTGCTTCTGCCCCATAACCCCGGCTCTGTCCTCCTCCCTGGACTCCTCAGCTTCCCCTTCTGGGTCAGCCGATCTGTGGGATTCACTTCCGGCCTCCCCCTCCGGGTCAGCCGACCTGTGGGGTTCACTTCCGGCCTCCTCCTCTGGGTCAGCCGACCTGTCACAAGGCTTTCTGCAGCTCAGCTCAGCAGCCACCTTGGGCATGCCTTCCCCAGTTGCCCGTCTGGACCTGGCTCCTCTCCAAAGTGCGTCTTTACGCCAGGGTGATCTCATCATACGCTGGGAGCTGTCTGCTTGTTTCCCGAATGGAGCGCAGTCTCAGGAGTGAGAGGTTGGGTCTCATCCACCGGGACAGAGGCCTGCTGTATGCTGGGTGCTCTGTGAGGTGCTGTGCCCTGAATGTGGGCAAAGAGCTACAGCTTGGGTTCTGCGCCTTCCTCTCAATTCATCTTGGCGCGGAAGGAGCTGAGCCAAAGGTGAAGAGCATTCCAGATAGAGGCCCCCGGGCACTGGCCCTGGGTTGGGGTTAACACTGGGGAGGGCGGGTGGCCAGAGGCCAGGGCAGCAGACTGAAGAGTGACAGAGGCCGGACACTGGCCATGTCCCCCGCCCTCAAGGTCATGTGAAGGATTTTGTCTCCATCCTAAGCGGAAGGAGGAGCTGCTGGTGTGCTGGACACACATCACCGATCCACAGTCATTTGGTCATTTGAGCGGGGAGCAGAGAGGCCTGCAGCCAGGTGTCCAGGACTGCGGCGTGGACTCCTGCCTGAACCGATGTGCAGCGAACGGCCCAGGCACCCTTAGTCTTTTTACCTCTGCGCTCTCTCCTAGAGACTGGGAAACAACCTAAAGTGGCCCCCATCGCTTTGGTCTTTTTCTGCTTCGAGTGGCTTCTGTGACATGTGTTCTCTGCGGGTGAGCGTCAGGGCACCGCTCCCCACGGCCTGCATTCTCCCTCGCGACAGGAGTGGGCGGAGAGGGGAGGGGCAAGCGCCCCCACACGCCTGCCCTCTCTCTGCTGCTTCTCTGCCCGGCCCGGCCCGGAGCTACAGCGGCTGAGCAGTGAGAGGAGCGATGTGGGGATGTGGGCGGCTGCTAGCCCTGCTGAGTCCATGGAAACCAAAGCGCTAGAAGAGCCGCCTTGGCAGACGCATCCCGACCTCTCCTACAGGTCCACACAAGTCCTGGGCTTCGCCTTTCCAGTCCAGCCCCGGTGTGGCCCTGGCCCACGCATGACTTCTCTGGTCCTTTCCATTTCCACATCCGGGTTCCAGAGTCCTGCCGCCTCCACGTTCAGAGATGTCCACAACTGGGTGTCTCTGCAGTCCAGTCCTGATCACCTGGGCCCTGGACGGCTAGATCTGGCCTGGCCTCCTACTGGCCCTCCTGCTTCTGCTCTTGTCTCTTGGTCTGCTGTGCTCCTCCTCTGCTGACACGGCGGCTTCTCCCAGCACGAAGCCAGGGTCTGTGTAATGTCCCTATGACCCGGGCCCTCTGTCCGTACTTCACCTTTTCCTGGGGATGCTCCTTGTGCATGCTCTGCTCTGGCCGCTCTGACCTGCCTTCCTTGCCTAGCCAGCCCCTACCTTGGCCTTTGCCCTCGCTGTTCCTCTTCCTGGGTTGCTCTTCCTTCAGCTCTGCCCTCCTCCAGGTCTCCGTGCAAGCTTCTTCCTCCCTCAGAAGGCTTTTAGGTCTAGCCACTCCCTGCCCGACTTCTACAGGCCCTTCCCTGTAATAGGTTTGAAACCATCCTCCGGCATTCTGTAATCGTCATCTTTCTTCTTCTCTTTCTCCCTCCTTCCTCCTTATGCATCCCCCTCCCTTCCTTTTTTCCTCTTTCCTCCTTTCTCTCTGTCTTCTCTGTCTTTCTCCTTGCGTGGCTCTTGTGCTGCTGGCAGTAAGCTCCATCAAGGCCAGATCTCACCCCTGCGTTCACTGCTGTAACCCCAGGGCTCCAGGAGGGCTTAAGCACAGACAGGTGCCCAGGTAGCAGCTGGGGTTCATGGGCTCACGGGCTCCCTCTGAACTTGGTGATCCCCTCTCCCCAGTGGGTCCTTTCCAGGCCTAAGTTCTGCAGTGTTTACCCGGGTCTGTAAAATTTCAGGAGTGTTCTCCGCCAGCTTTCACAGCCTGCCCCTCCATTTCCTGACTGTGCTGTCTCCAAGGGGCTGTGGGCCCAGGCTGGGCGGGAACTCGGGGTGCAGCTTCTCTGATCCAGGTGTGTGGGACTCTGGCCAGCCTGGCCTGGCTTTGCTGGTACTTTCCAGATGTGCTCTCAGGACTTACTCCAGGTGTTCATCCCCAGGTGGGTGGCCCCAGGCTGTGCTTCTGTGCCCAGTCCTCGGCCTTCTTCTCCCCTCCATGGATCTACCCCAAGTCCTCCTCCTGTCCTTCTGTGCCCTCCCTCTGCCAGTTCTGCCACTGTCCCAGCTCCATCCACAGCAGAGGCAAGACTTGACGCAAAACTGCTATCGCTGCACCTACAGGAATCTTTCTGTTGTCTTAACTGATCTATTTTTCCATTCAATGCAACTATGTCGCCCAAGGGCCCATACCAGAAATGACTGTTTCTCTCTCAGCTATTCCCTCGGCAGACTTGATTGAGTATAATCAGGAGAGAGACCCAGGGCCCTCCCTGCTCATGCTTACCGATGCAGTCCAGAATCCAGCCGACTGTTCCGTCCCCTCCACAGGCCAGCACTCGGAAGTCTGGGGTGTCACGGAAAAAGTTCAGCCTGCAAAGTAGAAGAAAGGCCACGGTGGCCTCGTCACCGGGCTGTGGCTGACCTCTGCTGCATGCTGAGTGCATCTGTCTTCCTGTCCCCTGGGAGAATGTTAAGCCTGTGATTCTTTAGGGGGTTGAGAGGGCCACATAATGGTCTCAAACCAGAGGTCACCATGCATGCCACAGTGTCTGGGAGGAAACTTTCCCTGTAGCGGACCCTGGCTCTACCTTGGGCACGAACAGAAAACCCTTAAGAATCCTCAGTTTGCTCACTTTGACACCAATACAGATAATCCTCAATATCCTGACACCCTTTGGGCTCTCCTGCCTGCTTGGTCTTTACAGCCTCCCCTTTAAATGAGATGCACGGAAATAGCTGGGTCCCCCTTCACTCTACCATGGGTACAGAGCTAAACAGAGCATGTGGCCTGCCCCGCATGAGCCTCCAGCCTTTGGGGCAGGCTCTCTCCCTCTCTTCCTGGGGCCCATCAGCATCCAGGAGGTTCCTAGATAGAATTTGGAGCATCAGGAACTTGAAGCAGAAAACATTGTGTTATCTCTTCCTCAAGCTCTTGCTGACATCAAGCCTTTCCTTCCCACCATGAGCGTAGGCAACAAATGGCAGAGACATGAACAGTGACTTTGTTTTTTTTTTTTTTTTTGTCTTTTTGAGACAGGGTCTTGCTGTACAGTTCAGGCTGGCCTTGAGCTCAGTTTTGTAGCCCAGGCTGGTCTCGAACTCTCACCGATCCTCCCGCCTCAGCCTCCTGAGTGCTGGGATTACAAGTGTGTGCCACCACGCCCGGCTTGAACAGTGACTTTGTCAGCAGTCCGACTCACAGCTAATGACTTACTACAGTTGTGGCGCACACCACATCCTATCATTTCTGGTCATCACTGCTGCAATCTTACAGTACTTATGAGGTGCACCTATGGATATTGCCATTTAATGCATTGGTAAAACATATATTTTCATATCACAAATTTGTTTTTAATGTTGTGATAATTAGCTTCCAACCCAATTTGCTTCCCTGGTAATCCTGAATTATTTCATTTTATGCACTAGAAAATATCCTAAGAGGGGTCTGAAAAAAAAAAGTTGGTTTTTAAGCTGGGTGTGGTGGCTCATGTCTGTAATTCCAGCACTTGGGAGGCTGAGGCAGGAGGATCATTTTGAGTTCCAGACCAGCCTGGGCTACAAAGTGAGCTCAAAGCCAGCCTTAGCTGCATAGTGAGAACCTGTCTCAGAGAGAGGGGGAGGGAAGCAGGGAGGGAGAGAGGGAGGGAGGGAGGGAGGGAGAGAAAGAGAGGCCTGAAGTCTACCTGGCTGCCAAGGGGTTTTTGGTTACATACAAGTGATGAGCCCCTGCTGTAGAAGCAGCATCCCTGTAGTCTCCTTGGCTGGCCAGGAGCTCTGGCCTACCCAGCCTGGTGGTCTGAGACAACTCTTGCCCCCTGCAAGCCACTGGGGTCTGTGTGAGCAAATTTATATTCCCTGTCTTCCATGTGTCATACAGTAATCTTTATCACCTACTCTAATGGCAACTTAGGAGACGGTTAAACCAGAGGATCAGGTCCAAGTATGATAAGAGCCTAGAGAAGTGTGGGCTGGTCCAGGTGTCGGTAGGCCGCTGCTCAGGCCGAGGCTGTGCTAGCAGTTGTGACTGGCGGTCAGCAATGGTCATGGCCATGTCATGGACCACATGACAGACCACGGCAGCAAATGTGGCAGGCTAGATAGGCTCTGGTTTGAGGTCAATTTTGCAGGTAAATCATGACAGAAGTATTGAAATTGTATTCATCTTTCTCCTTCTAACAGGGTCTTGTACTGCCACCACTATAAACAGCTGCGTTGTTAGACAACCAAAGACAAGGACAGATTTCTACTTTTAGAATCTTTACTCATGCCAGTCCTGGGGAGAGATTTCCCTGAGTCCCCAAGACAAACTCTGCTTTCAGGCTCGGGAAGCTCGCCCACCCTGCGCGGGGAGCGCGGGTCGGGACTGGCCAGCAGATGGCGCTATGGCACCAGCTCTGCCTGCCGGGTCTGTCAGTCCTTCCCACCTTTGCCAACCGGACCCAGGACTTTGCACCCTCCCGTCCCTGGGTAGATTTCCAACCTGCTGATGACAGTGGTAAGGACACTCCCCTCTCTCTTAGGGTGAACTACAAAGGCGGCAGTTCACAGAGCTCTGCCACGCAGCTCAAGGAAGTCTCCTGCCTGAGCTTTTCTTGTCAATCGCATGCCCGTAGTACATGCAGTTTTCCACACAAAAGCAAGAGCTTTTTCCAGGGATGGGGGCAGGGAAGGCAGGTCGCGGTACAGAAAGCTGCTTCTCCAGCCGCCATCGGGATGCGTTCCCCAGCGTCTCCAAGAGTCAGCCTGAGGAGCGCGGCAAAGAGCAAGGTGGCTAGTGGCAGAAGGGACAAATCCAGAGAAAGGAACATACAGAGCAAGAAGGAACGCCTCTCCCTTGGAGCGTGGGGAAAGCAGTAGCAAAGATTACTGTCTTCATACCCTGGAGTAGGTCCCCCACTGTCCAGGTTGAAAACTTGTTTGGGGTTGAGCAGGTAGTGGAATTTCCGAAGGATTCTATGGGGGGAAAAGGAAGGGAGAAGGAAGATGGGGAGGAGAATGTCACTGTGAGAGGTCACACCAGGGCAGCGCCCTCCCCTCCCCGGTGGCTTCACTGAGAGCAGAGAGGAGAGACTGCGCACAGATTGTGATATGCCCGATCTATCACCCAGGTCCTCGGTCCCTGGTTGGGGTCACTCCACCATCTAAGACTGCAGCCCCCACTGTGGGAGCAAAATGTTTCCACAGGGGTGAGGCGGAGAGGCACAGAGAGTACACACACTTCTTCCCCCATAGAGAGCTGGCACCAAATGATGAGCATGGCCTCTGAAGTGTGACTGACCCTGCCCTTTCTGGGCTGTTCCACAGCTTCAAGGGACAGGGAACAGGTCTCTGTGTCCCAAGTCCTGAGGAAATACAAGCGAGGTGGGGGTGGGGATCTGAGAGGCCGTGGCTACATCTTGGTATGGGTTCCAGGCTTCAGCTAGACACTAATCAGTTGGTTCAGGAGGGGCGTCCTGCCCTTTGGACTCAGGTGGGGAATCCCCATAGTTCTTACTTTACCTTATTTCTTGTTTATTTTTATTTTTTAACTAGGATTTCAGATTGCTGTGTCACCTGCTTACTACCCCTGGACAGACTTGGAAGGTTGAGTCACTTAGGCCCTCTAGGCTCTCTATCCTCCCAGTCTACTTAGAAGAAGCCAGTGGGGTGGGTGCTCTGGGACAGCGCCAGGCCAGAAGGTCCTAAGCAGTGGAAGCGGCTCTTAAACCAAGAAAAGACATCGGAGCCCAAGAAGGAAAAAGACCTCTGAGGTCCCCAGGAGTCTTTGCAGTGGTTCACGCGACGGGCCCTGGGCTAAGCACCAGGTATATTCCAGTTCTTGAAATAACCCCATTAGAAGAAATACTATCTCATTTTTCAGAGTATGAAACTGAGGGACAAGGACATTAAGTCCTTTGGGCCCTGTGGTGCTGGGATGTCTGCCCAGGTCTCCCTGTGGATATGGTTCCACAGTTCCCTCTACAGTGCAGGAGTAGAAGGGGCAGGATCTTTCCACTTTGGAAGAGAGAAGAACCCACCTTTCTCCTTGTCTCCCTCCGCTCTTAGGGTTCACCAAGACCAGCAGCGGGTGGGTACCCGGGGTGGGGATGATCTTATACTTAAAAGGCAAAAGAAAAAGAAAAAGGTATCAGCTCTGCTTTGTCTGCTAAGAAGGTGAGAAGCAATGACTATAAGACGGATCAGAGAGGCAGATGGGAGGCCGGGCACGGAGGAGCGGCGGTCAGGGAGGTGGGTCTCGGTCCGCTGGCTGAGATTTTTGAGGGGTGAAGCAGCTGAGTGTGTCCAGCTTGAGTGGCCTTTATGGGGTGTTAATGGCGATGAGGTTGGCGGCTGGGGTCCGAGATGGGGCAATGGCTCGGGAACTTCGAGTCGTTCAACAATGGTGTGGCATTGTGCCCACAGCACAAGGTCAAATTTTGTGAGGGACACGACTAAGCACAAGCTTAGAAGCTAGGGCCATGTGGTCAGACCCAGAAATAAGATTTTGCTCGTAGAGCAGAAAATCCCTTCCATCCTGGTGTCTTCCAAGTGCGTATTTCCCAGCCCAGTTTTCCTCCTTCGTGCGGGTCCCACCCTTTTCCCTGACTAGTCACGAGTCACCTGTCCTGGTCTGACTCATCTGCCCGTCTCAGCAGATGGGTCTGCTCTGCTGGGTCCCTGCGTTCATTCACCCAGGGAAGACCTGGCCTGCCAAGCACTCAGGGCCTGCGGTATTGCTTTGTCTCTGGAAGCTGTCTTGCACTCTGTTTCCTGAGCCTTCTCACCCTGGGGAAGCCCTGTGTGAGTTGCCTCTGTGCAGACACTTCCCAGGACTGCCACTCCTGCCCACACACCTTTAGAGACTCCCCAGTGCCCTGATGGTAAAGTCTCTGAGCTGGCACGCAGGCCTGCTCAGCCCAGTGCCACCCTATTTGCTGTCGCTGCCTCCTGACGCTCCGCTGACTACACCCCGCGCCGAGCGTGTCCTCGGCTCCCTCCTACGTGTCTGGGTGCGCTGGCTTCCTCTTCTCTCCTGAAATGCTCACTTTCTCCCATGCAAGTCCTTTGCAAAAACAAAAACAGAAACAAAAGCAAAAGCAAAACTCCAACAGCTGGGCCCGGCAGGATGGCTCAGTGGTCTAAAGCGCCTGCTTAGGAAAGCTTAGGCAGCTGCAGGGACCGCGGTTTGATTCCCGGCACCGCAGGCTGTGCCAGCCCTGCCCTCAGGGCAGGCTGAGCCGGCCATAAAAATAAATAAACAAACAAACAAAAGTTCTGAAACAAGAAATAAAATAAAATAAAATAAAATTCTAAAAAAAACAAAAACAAAAACAACGCCAACAGCTTCTCCCCCTCAGGGGCCGGTTGCACAGCCATCTCCTCAACAGTGTCCCTCACTCTGCAAGTAAGACTACGGTGCCCGAAGCCTGCAGCAGCTTGAGGGGGTTCCTTTGTGGTTCCTGTTGTTGTTTCGTTGCTCATGTGGGTCTTGTTTGTTTTGCACTTTCTCACATGATGTTTCAAGGCACTGACTGGTATTTTAAAGGCAGCAGGCACGGGGTGAGGGTGTGTAGTTGTCCTGCTCAGGGCCCACTGAAGTCACGGACTCAGCAGAATGAAAATGCAACAGATGTAGCTATAGTCCATGGTCAGTATTTGATGCTTGCTTCTCCAGAGCTCAAATGGAGAAAGCTAGCAGAAGGCATGCCTGATTTTAACAACTGGTACTTGTGTGTGTGTGTGTGTGTGTGTGTGTGTGTGTGTGTGTGTGTGCAGGTTTCCTCTGACGTATTGGCCCCCTAGGTGTTCAGAACTTTCTCACCCTTCATGTTCTCCCATCGTTATGTCTTAGGTTGTAATTTCCATCAAAACACACATCTGCAAGCTCTCAGCTAATCCCACAGCACCTCTAGGAGGTGAGTGGAATGAGGATTGCCCCAGTAGGAAACTGGGGCTCTGAGGAAGCCCTGGCCTCCTGTCTCCCTTTCTGGGATTCTTTGAACCTCTCCAGACTGCCTTCCCTGGGACTGAAATACACACTGAAGGATGAAGAAGAACTTTTGAATCTGGTTAGCTTCTTCGTCTTGGAAGACGAGGCTTTGGGAAACCCAGGGTCTCGTTTTAGGCCACACTTTTGTTACTGTTTGGGAGGTCCGCATAGCCAAGTCTTATGCAACTTGCTCCTCAGGAGGTGACAAAGCCAATTGGACCAGCGATGGGATCTGCCCACCTCCCTTCTCACCACTTGCCTACAGTGTGGCGGTCAAAGGAAACTCCAGAGGCCGGAATAAAGTGTCCTCCTGTGTGACAGAATGGATCGGATGAGAAAGCAGACGTTCAGACACATTTCTTTTGAACCCAAACCCCCATTCCCGCTCCACAGCCTCGGACCCCTTAGAATATGTGACCGGACCCTGGGTCGTGAGCTACCTGCGTGACAAGCTCGCCCTTGGCTGTCCCGCTGCTGCCATCAGACTTCCCGCCTTGCCTGTCCTGTGGGAAGAGAGGAAGGACCAGTGCCTTTGTCACCACAAAGCAAAACCAAAGCCTACTGTACTACTGAGGCAGGGATCAGATACGACCAAGTGGCCAATAGCAACTGGGAGATTAAAAGGCTGCAGAGTATGAGTTGGTCTTCACATGGTGACTTCAGATTTCAAAAAGAGAGCACACCAGTACTAGTTTCTGGAGGATTCTCCTGGCTCTGTCCTCACTCTCTGTGACTTTATCCTTTACCAAAGGCAAAGGACATTGGGGGTGGTACTGACATCGGCAGAAATCTAGTTGCTTGATCAGGAAACTTGAACTGTGACAATCGAGTCTTACATCTAGCTCCTCTGCTCCCAGAATTTAATGATACGGCATTTGGTGATTGCTCTCAGGGGTGCTTTTCCAATGTGTGTCGTTTATTTCATTCGTTTACAGCATCTGATAAAATGCTCAGATCTAAGTGGTACATGCAGATGAATTTTTGCATGTATGTGCCCCTGTGGTGCTTGTGCAGCTTGGGTCATCACGCTGGCTTTACTTGACTTGTGGCTTTCATACAAGCACAGTTTGTTCTTCCCAGTTGTAATGTACATTACATTACCCAAATACCACATGCCTCCGTTTACCCATTCTCCTAGGATGGGCACTTAGCTTCCTTCCAGTTTTTGACTATTGTGAATGGTTTTTCCCATGTCTTTTGGTGCAATAAATGCTTGCATTTCTTAGATCTATAGTACGGGAATCACCGTGTTAGGGAGATGGTATATTTCCCTCGTGGTAGGTACTGCCAGGTTTTCAAAGAGGTGGTTTTTCTTAGATTTTTAGGGGGAAAGTCCAGTCAGCATTGGAATGAGCAGTGCCCTGTGGGACCCAGCAGCATTTTTAAGATGGGAAAAAGAGAGAGGCATTTGTTTGAAAGAGCAGCCAATACAGGAGACTGAAATATACGGTGGTGGTAAAAGGAGTTTAATTTTGATTCTTTCATTTGCAAATAGGGCTGAGACTGCCCAGTAGCCGGGGGCAGGAGTTCCATGCGTGGAGCTGCAAAGAGGGTTGGCAGGTGAGAGGCACTTGGAGGCCTTGCTGCTTAGAGGTGCTACCTGTGTGTCCTGCTGGGGTCTGGCCTGCAAGGTGCACAGGACCAGTGCATGTCCTGCATGGGTCACTGGGACCCAGCTGTGAGAACCATGGTCGCAGAGCTTCTGCCTGCAGTCTGGCTGGTTCAGCACTGACCCCTTCCTTTCAAACACAAACCACAGGAGGCGTTGCCAAACTCGGGGAGGATGCGAAGGTTTGAACACTGTTTATAACTAAACTGTGAACCTACAGAAGCCAGAGCTCCGGAGGGGGCAGAAGCACTTACCCGGGTGACGGGGCATATCGAGGTGGGCAACAAGATGTGGTCTCTCAGCTCCCCACCATCACACAGCGTTGATAATTCACATTTGCGGTGAAACTGGAGGAGAAAACGGAGGCGACGGTGAGCAGGGGGCTCCAGGAACAGCAGGCGTTGGGGTCCAGAGGGTTGCCAGGGTGGCAAGATGTCCACTGCTGGCAAATCCTGATGTACTGCTGGCTGTGCAGGACTGCCCTGTGTGCGAATGTGCGAATGTGCGAATGTGCAAGTGTGCGAGTGTGTGCGCGCGCGCGCAAGTGCGCGCATGCGTGTGCGAGTGCGCGCGCATGCGCGCGCGAGTGTATGCGCGCGCATGCGTGTGCGCACGAGCGTGCGTGGAGAGGGGGGGTGCTATAGCTGCCTTGGGCAAGGAAGCAGGCCGAGAGCTCCCAGTGGAGCAGAATGCTCCTGAGCAGGTCAGTGGCCCTCCAGCGCGGCACCCCCATGACCACTTCGGGACCCTCCTTGGGAATCTGCTGCCCGTGGGGGCACAGACATGTCGCAGGCTGCGAGTCAGCTCCGTGACTCAATTTCGCCTCTCGTGGGCTCTGCAGTGTTTCCTGAGCTGGCGCCTGGTCAGGGGGAGGGGACACGGCCCTACGTTGGCTTTGAGGGTAGCTGGAGCAGCTTATTGGCTGCTGGGGGCTCCTGGTGTCCAGAGGTGCTGTGCACCCTACCGTAGGCAGTGTTTGGTGGCAGCGCGCCCAGGCCTCAGGGCCAGGCAGTGGCGAGGGATCTATGAAAAGTGAAACTTCAGGGCAGGTCCGGTCCTCCTGGAGCCTTAGAGAATGGGCACGTCCAGTCCCTCTCCCACTTTGGTAGTGCCCCTGGCTCCAGATGATACTGAGGCAAAGGATATTCACTGTCCAGCCTGGCATTTCTAGCTGCCCAGCCAGATAGACAGTGGTCTGGTCAGCCTCACTCTGACATTCCTCGTCTCCTTGTTCCTGGGGCCACCGAGGCGTCCTCTCTCTGGGGCACTGTGAGGTCCCCGCACTCTCTGGGGACCTCCCGCCTTGCTCCAGGGCTCTGTTCCTGTTCTCCAGGAGGACATGCTCTGTTTCTGTGCTGCAGCTTATGTAAAACCCCACACTGGAAAGAAGCAGGGCCGCCCTGCACACCAACCCACCGTCATCCGGCACCACACGCAGTGCCGCGCGGTGACACTCTGGTAGCACTTGATACTTTTGTGGCACCGGTCACACTTGACGGAGGAGTTCCCTTCCACCCACGCGTGCTGCATCACCTGCAGGAGGGAAGCGAGGATACCAGGGAAGGCAGCAGAACCGAGCCCCAGGCCCAGGGCGTGGATGGAGCCCAGGAGCTGGAGGGCCAGGGTGGGCAGCACCCGACTCAGAGCCTGCTGAGCCGAGCCTGGGTCTTTCTCTGACTCGTCAGCGGAGTGCTGACCCAGGCGGACTCAAAACCACGCTGCTGGGATTCTGAGCCACTTGCTTCCCCTGCCAGGCAAGCCTCTGAGCGGTCGGTCACTCATTTGGCAGCCGGCCTAGCTGCTCGTCTTTGCAGAATTCCTGCAGTGAATTGTCTGCAAGTCAACACAGTGGCTGGAGTCCCTGATCTTGCGCTTCTCAGCTGGGTGACCTCTGCCAGTTTTGGACCTCTCTGAGCCTTTAGTCCCATGCCTGTGGAAACGAAGTCCCGCATCTGGGCTAGTTTCCAGGTCTCCCTGGGACAGTCACCACCTTTTGAAGGTGCTATTGGGTAACACCAGTCTTCACTGCTCTTCAAAGTCATCTAGGGATTTTGTAAATGTCATAGTATCCTCCTGAATAAATTAGAGTCTCTGTAGGTGGCACCAGCGACAACTGGGGAAGGGCGTCCTTGACATCGGTCAACGCACTCCGAATGGTCACCATGTGTGGCCAAGGTTCAGAAGCTCTCTGGAAGGAGTTTAGACAGGAAGTGCAAGGAACTCTCTGAGAGCCTGTGTGCCTTTCATACTTGCTTCCTGGAGGGCTGGTTTTATCTGTTCCTAGACCAGGAAACACCACCAATTCAGGCTATGAACTGGGGCAGCGGGTTGTGTCTGTATGTCTCAGTGTAGCTCAGGTGACACAAACTGACCCATGACACCACTGTCTGGAAGCCGGGGCTTTCATCTCTCTCCCTGTGTAACTCGGCAGAATTTTTCAAAAATTTCACCAGAGAACCTGAATGGGAGCGGAAGTGGATGTGGACCCTGGAGGGAAGGTTGGGGGCATGGTTGGAAGTGCTCAGCTCCAAGCACAATTTTAAAAACGTGAAATAATTTGCATGATTCTATCCATGTTTGCAGTAAATAAATGTTTTAAATTTCGTAGCAATTAAGTTGTGGGCAACTTTCCCTCCTGGGAAAGTTTTTGGTAGCCATTGCTCCAAAGGATGTGTCCCATGTGGTCTGTAGCTTTTCACCCGCTGCCACGCACTATGGAGGGTACAGAGACTTCATGTCAGTTCACTTAATATGTAGCCTTGGTGGATTTGGCCTAAGGTAATCATTATTCTCTTTCACCTGAGGCTTTAGGGAAGATAGGGACTGTCCCTAGATGATAAGGTGTGAAGTGGCCAGGCAGGGGCCTGTGGCTGGGACTTCTGACTCTAACCAAAGATAGTCTTTCAGCCCTGTACCCCTTCCCCAGCCCCTCTGGGATCTGAGGCCATGGTGTGGGACCTGGGCTGCCCCTGTGTGCTCAGAAGTTGAGTGTGCCCTCCCTATTCTGTATGCCAGATGTCCAGAAGGGAGCCAGAGAACCTGACACGGGGTGGCACAGAGTGTGCCGGTAGAAAGCGTGGCCATGGAAGGGGTGTGGATGGAGTGGTGTAGGTGACACAGGCACCAGGCCATGCGGTGTTCCTGGGGCATGCATGTGAGTCCTCAGAGGTCCTTCTTTCTCAGGAGGCTTCTGCAGGGTGGTGGGGCGGGCACCACTCTCACCTGCTAACCATCTCCTGACTCCAGTTTCTCAATAGCCTCTTCCCCATGCTGCAAGGCAGAGTCCTGGCCCTCTAATTTTAAGGATAGCTGTTCTAGACTCTGCGAATGGCGCCACTCCGTGGTCATAATTGGAAGCTGGGAGCCACTCCCTGCCTGCTCCTCTGTCTTCCTCAGCACCTGTGTCACCAGTGCTGCTGATGTCTCCAGATTCCCTCTCAAACCCTCCCATTTCTTCTCTGCCTCAACCTTGGGGGACAATCACAATACTTTGTGGCCAGCTCTGGAGATGCTTAATAGGAAGCCAGTTATGATCCTGCTATAGCAGAGGAGGACAGTCCCCTCCAGCTGGGCCCCCAGGGTGGTACCACCTTCGGCTTTAAATATCTCTCCTTCTATTTCTCTCCTACTCTGTGCTCAGATCAGTTCAGCTTATTTGCTAATGGCATCCTCTCCTCCACCCAGAAGCTGCACAGGGTTTCCCATGTCTGTGTGAGAAACTCCTTTCTAGTTTTCCCAGTTGGCTCCTGAGATGTCACCAGGCAGACCCCACTGCTTTCTGAGCACATTTCCTGCCGCAGATGAGTAAGAATGGACCCCAGGCGAGCCACATCTGCATGCCTTTACCCACAGGACAGCTTCTGCCTGGTGTGCCTTGTCCTCCTTGATACCGTGTGGAAGCCTTCTGACACAGGCCCAAGCCCAGCATACAGCTCAAAGGTCCCCTTCTTTGTGAAGCCTGCCCTGATTTCTCCTCCCTGCCTCCACCCTCAGCTCTGCACAGCCCTATCGTGACAGCATGTAGCTCACTGGTTTGTATTCACGGCTTGTGCCCCTGTGCCTGTCTGAAGACCGCAAAGCCCCTGAGCAGCAGGACCATCTCTTACGACCTGTGCGCAGCACCTGGCACACAGCGGGCACTGGGATGCTGAAGGGACGGATAGACAGATGGATGGATGGGACGCTTTAAGGGTGGTCCTCGAGGCACAGAAGGGACTGGAGGAAGCTCCCAAAGCCCTTGCCTGCCTCCGAGTCCATGGGGACGGGGGTGTTGTCCCAGATGAAGCATGCAGTAGAACAAGGCAATAGGTGTCACCAACCTCGCCACTCCTTTTGGCTTTTGAGCATGTTTTGACACACGCAGGAATGTTTTTGGACACACAGCGCTCATGGACGGTGTATTTACAGTCTGGAAAGAAAGAAAGGCAAAGGAAGGTGATTGCAGGTGACACCAGCCACCTGTCCACCCCAGCCAAGGCTTGCACTTCCTGCTGGTGGCTGAGGAGGGGCAGGGGATGTCTGGAGTTGGCCCCACCTACAGGAAATTCTACTGCTCCCCATTTTTCCTTGCTCAGACTCCCTGGTTAACCCTCGTTCCTCTTCTGCAGCTCCACCTTGTCACAGTAGTTCCTCAACAGGCAGGAAATTGTCCCCAGATATGAGTGTATGTCCCCAGATAGCAGAGCCTCCCCTCCTTCCCTGTGTCACTCTTTCTCTTTCCCTCCGTCTCCTCCTGTTTATCTTTTCAGTGTCCCTTTCTCCTTTTCCTCCTATCCCTCACCTGTGTTTTTTCCTCCTTTCCTCTTGATTTTACCAAATAAGATTATGAAATGAAGCAAATGAGTGGCTTTAGTTCCCAGCCCGTTCATAGAGTATGCTACTTAGCTCATTAAAAAGAAAGGGCATTGAACCCACCTAAAATAAATATGACTAGAAAACCCAACTAAAATGAGTGAGATGGGGGCTGGGGAGATAGCTCCATGGCACAAGTGTCTCCCTTGAAGGTTGTGAGTTCAAAGCTCCAGCCCACACACACACACACACACACACACACACAAAAAGAGTGAGATGATTTTTAATTATGCATATTTGAATCATCTTTTCAAGGAGATCATTGGGTCCTGACTTCAACAAAACTCACATCTTTTATCTGACCTGGTGGAGCCAGGATGGGATGGGGAGGCCTCACTTTATTCCCCCTGCTGGAACCGTATGGGTGGTCTCCGGCAAGATGCAGAGTACCTGAGTTTTCCAGGAATAGCTCAACCAGCCCAGGCAAAGGCAAGAACATGCTGAGACCTGAGGGCCGCAGGGGGGTGCACTCACAAACGCAGCACAGGCCTTGCTTCCGAACTCCCATTAGCATGAGGTGGCAGAAGTTGCAGTAGGTTGGCTTCTTGAAGTGTTTCAGCGTCCAGGCGTGCCGCCCATCTCCCTTGGAGCCCTGCAGGGGTGATAGGAAGTGAGACCCGTGATGCCATCCCCAGCTAGAAGGAGCAGGGGTTGCCCTGCATGCTTTCTTTTCTCTTTCTAAATAACACTCCTATGTGGAAAACAAGTTACTTGGTGAAAAAACAAACAAATGAAAACAAAGTTATTTATGTTTTCTAAAATTTATAGGTACTAAGATAAGGAATATGTGCCGGGGTGTGGGAGGGGTGAAAGCCTTTTCTCACAAGACCAGCGGGGGACTAGAGGACAGTGGCAATTTCTCTATCACCTTCCACCATTTGTTTATTTAGAAATTCACTAAGTGTTTACACACTTGACTTTCAAGCTAACTTTCTTGGATTCTGTGCTGAAGAAATAAATTTTAAGAGAGTTGAACTTTTTTGTTGTTCTATTAAATATTTAACTCAGAATTATTTAAGACAAGGAAAAGTGGCCTAAAGGTCTACCCATGACTGAAAGGTGAATAGTGACATGCATATATGACTTTATGTTAGGTGGTAATAAAAATATTTCATTTTTTTTCTTTTGTGGGATCGGGGTTCACACTCACAACCTTGCACTTGCCAGGCAGGCACTTGTGCCATGGAGCTATCTCACTGGCCCCCAAAATATTTCTAAAATTATCTGATGGTTCAGGAATACAGTCAAGATGCAATGCTAAGGGAAACATCAGAATGCAAAGTATTCTGTATGTTGAATGCAGTTTTAGACAATATCTTTGGAAAGGAGATTTCACTGACTGTAGGGATCAGCTGTAGCTGCTGATGCTATGCATTATTTTTTCAGATCAAACCCAGGGCCTCCAGCATGCTGGGCAGCCACTCTGCACAGAGCTACATGCCCAGCTCTAGGCATTCCTCTTATTCTCTAATTTCTGTTTTCTTCTATAGTTGCCAAGTTTTCTACAGTAAGCATGTATCGGTGCTATAGTCAAGAAAACCATATACTCCTTGTACCAACCCTCTGCACACAGATAAAATAGTGACCAGGGAGGCAGAGACAGAGTCACACCATTTCCTTCAGATGAGCTCAGAGGTAAAATCAACCTCACCCACCAGGGAAAGCATACCTTATGCAATAACACATCTTCCCTGGGAAACCAAGGCTCCCACCTTCTGGTTCCTGAAGTCCAGCCTGACTTGAAGCTGAGGCTTTGGGACATTTCTCCTGGCACTTGCCATCCCGCACCTTTCTCATAGACTTGAGGGCAAGAAGAATGAATGCTCAGGCTGGCTTGAAAGGGCACTGAAAACTATGCTAGAAAGATAGTGAGGACTCATGGTCTGCGATGGGTCCAGCATACTTGACCCAAGTCTGACTTACTGGGCCTGGATCACCTTGGACTTGGCTCTGTTGACCACAGGCCTGCTCCCCAGCTCAGACCTTGCTGATGTCTCCCTGAAGGAGCTATGTTCTTCTCCAAGTGCTGGTCTCCCCTTCAAGGGCTAATGAAGCTCCTTTCTTCACCACCCCCCAAGTCATACTCCTCCCAAGACCTGAACTTTTTAAAATTAAAGACCCTCATATCTGTTGATTCACAAATGGAAAAGAAGCCACCAAAAGAACTATTGATTCATTCATTTGGCAAATATCCACCTCCAGGTAGTTTTTTGTTTTGGGTGCAATGAAATAATGCAAGCACATCTCCTTATTCATTTCCAGACACAAGGTGAGTCGAAGCTTTTCTTAAATTCTTATTTATATCAGGTGCCGGGGGACACAAAAATAACTACAGTGCATACTGGGAGATTTATTCCCAGTCTGCAGGTAAGGCTCAGAGAAGTTATATAACCAGTCCATGCCATGTGTGGAGCGGGGGGGGGGGGGGGGGGAGGGCTAAAGCCCCTCCTCCTCAGTGCAGGGGTTTCCTAGTATGAACAGAATGGTTTCTTCCTGTAGCTCAAAGGACTATCATTTTAATGGGAGATAACCTCCAGGAGCTAGGTCAATTAGCTGCCTTCCTGTTTCTTACTGTTTTCATAGTTACAAGAAGCGCATGGCCCAGGAAGGACTAAAGCAATGCTAAAGCGTTTCTGCTTGGGTTACAGCACCATCATGTGGCTCCTTTGTCCCCACACAGAGGAGGCTGCAGTGTGGGCAGGATCTCCCACGTGTGTACCAGCTCTTATGCTGCTGTCACAGGTTCATCAGGAAGATTGTTTTGCATGGATCTGATTTATGTATTTATTCATTTAATTTATTATTGTTTTATGCATTTGGAACAGGGTCTCACTATGCAGCTTGTACTTGTAGCAATGCACCCGTTTTCAGCTTTTCCCGTGCTGGGATTACAGACGTGCACCACCATACCTGGCCTTGGTGGTTGGCTTAGCACGCCCAGGGCAGGACTGGCATGGCATGTGGTGCTGGGGATTGAACCCTGGTTTCTGTGCTTGCTGAAGCAGACACAGCCCACTGAGTTGTCTCGCTAGCCCTACAGATCCCATTTAGAGATTCCTAGATTTCTCAGTGGTCACCTGTGGGCTTTGAAAAAACCAAACAAACACTAGGATATGATTGGAGGCTTTCTCTAAAATTTCAAGTGTTATATGTTAAACATTTCTTCATACCTATTTAAAATAGATACATAAAACGTTTAAGTAACAAACAAGGTTTTTTTTTTTTTTTTAAGTGTTTTATTTTTTAATTTTTTTGACCAGGACCTTGTGCTTGCCAGACAGGTGTTTATACCATAGGGCTGTCTCCCTGGCTGTTTAAGTAATAAAAGTTAAATTTATATTTAGTTTTGTTTTCCACTTTTCTGATGTGAATTAGTTTCCTACAGGGCAGATTCAGCATTTTGGAGAGATGCCGCCATTCTGATCTGAGTACAATCTTGAGTTGACATTGGTGCAGAAGTCTGTCCTATTTGTCTGAGTGAGCACCTAGCTCATGGAAGTTCTTGTACCAAATGAGGGGACCGAAACTACCACATATGGCAATTGGCCTCCCATCCGGATATGCTGTGTGGCCTTGGGCAAGTCCTTTACCTCTCTGGGCCTCTGTTCACAAGCTGCAGGAGACAGATCCAGGGATCCAGCTAAAACCTCCCAGGCAGTTCTAAGGCCTACGGAGGCAGTTTGCGGGTCTCTGAATTCCACTTGGCCCTTGGGAAGAGTTGGACATGTAGGGAGCTGAGTGCAGAGTCCTAGGGTATATGTTTGGGAATGAGGGCTCAACTCTGGCCTGACCTGCAGAACTGCTGGATGGAAATCTAGACCACAGGGTCCACTGGAAGCTAGCTGGACTCCTGCTTCCTGTTTCGTTTCTCTCTCAAAGAGGTATTGTCACAGTGACTCTCCTTGTAAATGTTCATGGCGCCACTTGTGCTTCTGCTCCTTATAATCTTCCTACGTCCTGCAGAGAAATTAGTTTCCTCAGGAAGTATGGGGAAAATTCAGCAATTGGCTGAATTGTTTGCAGGTGTGGTCTAACCACGTCAGCCTTTATGCCTCTCCCCTACTCTCATCTAACTTGGAGATTTCCCCGAAGCTGCCTTCATCGGGGCTTTTGAGCAAGGTATTCTCCCTGCCAAGGCCTGTCTCCTGCCGCCTCCTGCCAGCCAGGTCACACCAAACCTTGAGAGGCAGATCAAATGTCTGCCTCTGTCTTTCTACCTGGTCTTTATTCTCAAGAATGGAATATCCTGGGCTGGCCAGATAGCTCGGTGGTCTAAGCGCCTGCTGGCAGGTGTGAGGACCTGAGTTCAATCCCTAGTACCATACGCTGTGTTGGCCACAGAATCCCTGGTGTGCTGCATGGCCACCAAAATTAGGTATGGTGTCTCATATCTGTAATCCCAGGGCTGGGGAGGCTGGGACAGGAGAATTGCTATGAGTTTGAGCTGTATAGAGAGATCCTGTACCAAATGAATGAATGAATGATTTTTAAAAAAAGAATGGGATATCCTGATCTCATGCACTCTTCAGTAGGCCAAATACCCTCCAAGGTTTCTTCTGGCTGGTCTGCTTGCCTTGTGCAGGATGTTAAAAAAGCACAGGGCTTGGGGTGGTACAAAGCCAGGTACAAATCCTAGCTCCTCCTTTGCTCTTTAGGCTCAATGCCTCAGGTTTTCATCTGTGCAAATTAGAATAAAAATTCCTATCCATTTGTTTTGATCATTAAACAGGAGGCCATTCCTTTCTTCCTTTCCCAGTTCTCTTGACAATTAATACCCTAATTTGCTGAAAAGATTTTCTCTTACACTTTGCCTGGTTGAGTATAAGCTTCTTGTAGGCAAACATCGTGCCTGTGTGAGGACACAGGCACAAGACAGGCAGATGATATTTTTACGTAGCAACAGCTTGGCAAATGTGTGTTTTTGTGCAGGAACAGGTGCGAGGAGAGCAGGGAGAGTTCTGCCCCACCCTGGTGGGTGGGGGGAAGACACGCCCAACGGGAAGTCCGGGGCAGGGCAAGGCAGAGCTGTCAGCATGCGTCCCACCAGGCCCGAACGGGCAAGGGGTCTCTGAGCCTCAGCTTGACTTACGGTCTCGTCCATCCCCAGGAGGACCAGCAGGGGAATGGTGGTCATCCCTCCGTGGACCCATTCCTGGAGAGACACAAAGCCATCCTGGTCGTAGTCCATCCCTTGCAACATCTCCTTTAGTATCTGTGGAAAAGAGGAGCCGTGGTCTGTGTTTTCATCCTCGACGGTTCCTGCCTCCCTTCTGGGCTGTGCTTGCTTGCTCTTTGCTTCTATGTTAGTAATTTTTTTTTCGTCAGCCTCCCCCCTTGTCCTCTTGTGTAGGACAGTGAGGACCTTGACAAGAAGTGAAGACCCTAGCACCCTCTGTCCAGCTCAGCTCTGGCCTGGCAACATGGCCTCGGGTGAGTCACCCCAGCAGTCTGGGTTCTGGGTTGCTGAAAAGAAAATGACTTTGCTTTTTGCAGCACTATAATAAGTATTAGAGAAAAGTTATATAAAGTACCTACGGTAATACTTGATGTACTGGCATCCTAACATGTAATTATTGCCATTCATATCATTAGGTGATTGAAAAAGCTCCAAAATTGCTTCTGGCTCTGAATACTTTTCATTTTATTTTACTTTTTTCTTGTTTCAGAACTTTTGTTTGTTAGTTTACTTATTTTTATGGCCAGCTCAGCCTGCCCTGAGGCCAGGGCTGGCACAGCATGTGGTGCCGGGGATCGAACTGCAGTCCCTGCAGCCGCCTAAGCTTTCCTAAGCAGGCGCTTTAGACCACTGAGCCATCCTGCCAGGCCCCTGGCTCTGAATACTTTGATCTATAAATTTCTGTTATGAAAATTTCTGCTGGAAACGTTGAAGGGGGTCATGATTTCTGTTACTTCTTTTTACTGGCGCTGCCTACATTTTTCCTGTCAGAGCTCGTGAGAGGCCAAGGGGAGGACTCCAGAGAGGCTGTGGGTAGGAGGAGGAGGAGTGTGGGGGCACCCACACAGGGAGCACGGGCACCACTGGTGTCTCATGCTCCATCTGAAGTCACCGCATGCTCACAGACACTCACAGGTCTGAGCTCGGTGGGATCCCACTCCAGGTACTGGGCAATATGTAGCATTTGGTTGACAATGCGATCCATTTCCTAGAAAAGCAGCAAGAGGGGCCCTGTTATCAACGGCAAAACTGAAAAGCACATCCTGGGGGAAGCTGGCAGGGCAGAGTAGGAGGAGAAACTGGTGCCGACAGCCTCCTGCCCAGCTCGCTGCTTGCTTCTGGAGGTGTCCACAGCAGGCACAGGACATGGGTCAGCCAAGGCGCTCAGAAAGCTCACTCAGCTGTGACCTCCTCGGGCCTGCTCTGGCCCAGCTTCCTTGGACAGCCTAGAAAGCCCTCCTCTTGTCTTCTTCGTCATTATAGCTTCCACAGACGCTTACAATCCACAGTGCTCTCCTCCTCCCCACCCCTGCTTTCCTACTAGTCCTTACCCCTACAACTTTAGCAGCTCAAGTGCCATCTACCTCTCTTGGGGGTTGGTCGCTCTTGATTACTGTGTGGGTCCTAGCTCAGGCATGGCGTCCTGGGTGCCTTTCGGTGGCTCCTCCTCTTTTTGCACCATGACCCAGCCCTGAGCCCAGGACTTTATGAGTGGGAAACAGGAACTGCGTAACAGATGTGTTGGCCTGAGGGATGAGCCTTTCATTACCAAGGCCAGCAGGCTCCAGTTAAAATCTCACAGATTTGTTGGTTGTCCCTGGGTGCCCAGAAAGCCCTATTAGCACATAGCAGACCAGGGAGTATTTGGGGTCAAAGTTAGCATCTTGCATGCATATGGGCGCTATTTTTTAAATTATTTTATTGGTTTTTGTACTGGGGATCAAGTTCAGGATCTCATGCTTGCCAGGCCGCGCTTATGCGGCTGAGCTAGCTCCCCGGTCCCATGGTGGGCACTATTTACAATTGCTCTGGACAGATAGGTGGACGGATTGCAGCAAGCATGAGAAGTATCACCTTCACCAGGAAGCAAGCTGCATCAAAACCAGCAGGCTGAAAACCAAGAAGCAGTTACAGAACTGTATTTAGTGATCCACACCAAAGATACAGGGTGTAGCAGTAGACAAAGGTGAGGAAGTGGCGGAAAAACAGAGCTGGTCCATCACAGATAGTGAGAACCGCCTCCTGAGAAACAACGTAGGAAAAGGGATACTCTAATGGGGAGAAGCACTAACTCAGGGAAATGTTATGGTTCCTTCCGATGCTCAGAAGCCTGTGACGTTCTGTCTGTTTGATCAGCTAGCGGGGGCGGAAGGAAGCGAGGGATGGAGGAAGTGGAGGACTCTGGGATCCACCTGTTTCACCCTCCCCGCCGGGTAGCGGGGAGAGAGGAACAGCAGGTTTGGCGGGGCAAACTGCCCTAGCAGACAGCACGTCTTGCGTGCCGGAAGCACACGCAGCTGTCGTCCTTAGCACTGCAGTAGCTGTTTCCTCTGGCCAGCAGCCAGCTGCTCCTCACTCAGGGCTGGAGAAGCCGCGAGAGAGATCCCCTTAGCCAGGGATAGTGGGTGAGGGGCTGCACGAGCAGCTCTCCTAAGCCTCATCTCAGTCCATCATGTTACCTCAGCCATGTCTTACCACACTCCATCCCTTCGCCCTCTGCCAGGCCACTGGCATCCCATGCTCATGGTTATGCCAGCAGCTCCTGCCTGCCCTGCGTCCTTTGGTCTACCCGCAACACCGCAGCCAGAGCGATCCTATGACAACGTGAGTCAACTTGGTCATCTTCTGCTCACTCTTTGATGGTCCTCCCCTTCTCAGTCACCCGTGGGGCTTAGCATGCTTGGCTATGTCCCCACTCACCCGGCCCCTACCCCTAGCTTCTCCGATCTCATCTCCTATTGCTTCCTCACTCCGACCTCATCTGCTTTCAGTTCTGCTCCATGGACACGGTCCCCACTAACCCTCTGGCATTCTCAGGACCTTGCCCTCTGTGCTGCTCTGTCTCTTGCTCCCTCACCTTCTTCCGGTCTCTGGTTCAGTGTCCCTGCCCAAGGGACGCCTTTCTTGGCTACTCCAGCTAAAGCTAAGATCCCACCAATACCTCCTTTCTCTCCTTCTTTTTCATATGCATCTCTACCCAGCTCCCATTTCATTATGCTGCTTGGAGCCGACGCTTGAACTAGAATGGAAACCACACAGAAGGAGGGAATTCTGTGGTCTGGCTACTGTGTAGCAGCCTCAGTGCTCAACACCTGATGTATGTGATAGACACTCAGTATGCAAGTGCTGAACGAATGCTGGAGAGTCAGTGATTCTCTGGTTGGCCCCTTCAGGGCCTCCACCTGCAGCATTGGCATGTGGGGTAGGGATTCTTATAAAGGCACCCATGTATAAAGGGAGCTGGTATCATAAAGGCGGTCTACTAGAACTCCTCTGTCCCCCCTCCCTCCCTTCTCTCCCTCCCTCCCCTCCTTCTCTCTCCCTTTGGTCTGCCTCAGTCCCACCACTTCAACCTCGAAGCCTGTGCATTAACAAGCTCTGACTCTGGCATTACCCATCAGGCCACAGGCCTATCTGACTTTATGTCTCCTTCCCTCGGCTGCTTCTTTTTTATTCTTTCTCTCACTCTTGGGTCCCTTCTGAAGGAGCGAGCAGGCATCAGGTTTCTGCAGGCACAGTGTGCTGGGGCCTCATGACCAGAGTACACAGGGCCAGCCTGGCATGACCTAGGCTCAGGATGTGGAAACGGAGAGGAAGCCAGCAGTAATGCCAGCGCCCACCGGACCTCCCTGCTTCTGGCCGGTATTGTTACCTCCATGGAAACCCTCCTCTTGCCCTTGGTGTCCAACAGGAAATCTCAGTGGAAGCTTGTGAGTGGGGAAGTTAAATTAGAAGACTCTGAACAAAACATTTCCTTATTCCCAGATTGTGTGACACCAGGCTTCTAGAATGAGGACAGCCAGAGCCTGTGCTCTGAAAGGCTGGTTGTTTGGAAGCAGAAGGTGAGTTCTGCTCAGTGCATCTTGGGACACTGAAATCCCCACAAAGGTGGAGCTGAGAATTCTCAGATTGTTCTCCATGCCCCTAGCCTAAATCTAAGAGAGAATTCTGAGTTGGAGCTTACCGCTTGGTCCAGGAGTCCGTTCTCATCTGAGTCATAGAGACGAAACATGACTGCAAGAAACACAGAGGCAAGGTTTGAGGTGACCTGCAGGAGCCAGAGACGGCTGAGGTTTTGCTGCCACTATAGTCTGCAGCGTCTACGTCAGCTCTGGGCCTCGCTGGGGCAAAGGCTGTGGCGGCTTGGCTGGCTCTGAGGTGCGGAGTCTCACTCCCTTTCTCAGAGGGTCAGAAAAGAGAGGAGGAGCGGGCCTGGCTAGGCAGAAACCTTGTGTCTGGCATGACCCAGGTCGTGAATGTGCCAACCTGGGCAGCATGTGTATCTCTTGGCATCTCCCTGAACACAGCCCAAGCACATTCCCAGCTGGGGGCCGGGTGGAGACACACGGCCACTGGTGCCTGCTGCTTTCATTGTGCATAGCAAGAACGGGGAGCTTGGCAGACTGGCATCCTGGTGTGCTCCACCACACCTAGGCCGTGGGTCAAGTTATCTTTCTTTAGACTCTGTCTGTCTATAAAATAAGGATTATAGTCTCTTCTTTGTCCTAGGGTGATTTTGAAGATTAATATGACTCTGGTACTCCAAGAAAGTACTTGTACAGAAGGTACTCAACAGGTGTTCCCATTTTTATTTACTTATATTAATTAAATCAATATATTAATTATAGCCTTTCATCTGTAGTGGACACCATCTTATGCATTTTATCACTATTACTTAATTACCAGTTATTGTAGGAGTTAGCAGCTACTATAGAAGCAGTTATAGGTTAAGTATCTCTTATTCAAAAAGCTTGGAGCCTGATGTATTTTGGATTTAAAAAAATGGAATGTTTGCATGTATCTATTTGGGGAAGAAGACCCAAATTTTAAGCATGAAATTCCTTCATGCTTCACAGGTATCTTACGCCCACAAAACCCAAGAGTGACTTCAGTCATGCTTTGAGTGCTTCTGTATCTCGAGCATGGCCTGTCACGCAGGATCAGGTATGAAACTTGCCAGGCGAGACGTCATATCAAGGCTCAAGCTTCCCAGATTCTTGGAGCATTTTAGATTTTAGAGGTGCAGGTTGGCGATGTTGCCCTGGCATACCCATCTTCCTAACATGTTGCCATGCTGTTGGGAAACATCCTTGATCATGGCCTGGCTGCAAGGAAGATCTGGGAGGGAAATTTGGGCTGGTGGCGGAACATTCATGGAAGGACCTAGGGACTCTGCCTACTTCACCCAAAGGGCAGGGACAGGATCTCCGTGGTCCCTGAAGTCAGCAAGGAAGGGAGCAGAGCGAGGCATTGCTGCCTTTCGGCCCTTGTTTACCTCTTCATCATCCCTGCTTTCCTCATGATGTCCCTGCCACTGGCCCTGCTCAGATGTAACCCTCTGGGTCTCTCTGCACAAGCTTGCCGGGTCATACGAAGTCGTCTTCCTTCTAGATGCTTCCGTGTCCCTGCGTCTTGTGTTCTCTTTGGTGATGTATACCAGGTTGGAATCATACATTCTTTAAAAACATAGGGTTCTGATTCTTTCTGAGTGCTCAGAGCGTCCCGGTTAGGGGCCTGCAGCAGATGTGGCTCACTTCTGGACAGATGGCTGAAGGACATAAGGAGGGACAGAGCTTCCCCTCGGCCTTGTCCCAGGGCTCTGGGCACGGTGACTTCCTAACATCGACCTTCCTCCAGGCTTACGGTGCATGAAAACAGAAGGAGAAAGAGCTGGGTGGGGGGCGGCTGCTCTTGATCACCGTGTCCTTGGGAAACCCTTTGTCCTCCTGTAAAACAAGACTACATCATCCTTCCAGGGATACTGTGAGGCTAAAATTGTAAAAAAAAAAAAAAAAGTATTTAAAATGTTTAGCAAACACAAGGTGCTCAGGAGTGAGAGTTATTACTTCATGAACAATGAATAAGATTTCAGGTTGCTATTACCACAATCAAATGTGCTTGATTCTTAATAAAAGAAAAGCTTAGTTTGTTCTCAGTTATTAAAATTAGCAAAGGGGTTGAATTGACATGATTGAATAAAAAATAAACTGAAATGAAAACTTCAGGGGCCAGGGAGATAGCTCTGTGGCACCACAAGTGTCTGCCTGGCAAGTGCAAGGTTGTGAGTTCAAACCCGTCTTGCGGAAAAAAAAAAAAAAAAAGAAAAAAAGATTAAAGAAAGAAAATTGCAGAACAAATGACTACATTTCTCCAACAAAAAATTGCAAGGAAAAAATTTAGCTACAGATGGAGAAAAAAAAGATGAAGAAGCTGAAGGGAGAGAATAATGGGAACTCATGGGCTTTAGTTGGATCCTAATTCAAACAGTTAAAATACAAAAGAAAATTGGAAAATATGAATACAGGCTTAATATTTTATTGTAGTAAGGAACAATTTTTAGATGTGGTTAGTGTTGTGCTTCTATTTAACAGAGTGATTTCTAAAGGGACGTGCTGAAATATTGAGAGAGGAGATCACTCAGTGCCTAGAATTTACTCCAAAATAATTTGAGGCAGATAGAACAAGTGGGTAGTACAAACAAAACAAGACTGACCATAACTTGATAATTGTTGAGCCTGGGTAGTATCTGTGTAGGTTGTCACTGTTTTTCTCTACTTTTCTCTGCTTTTGAAATTTTCTGCAATAACTGCCTCCCCCCACCTCCAAGGCAGGGTCATGATGTGCAGTTCAGGCTGGCCTTGAACTCATGATGTAGCCCAAGTGGATTTCAAACTCAAAACGATCCTCCTGCCTCAGCCTCTTGAGTGATGGGGTTACAGGCATATACCAGAATGCCTGGCTTTACAATAATGACTTCAAAAGTTTCTTTTCATTGCCATTTTAAGAGTCTGAGAGTTGCTGGTAGGAAGACTCTGGTACATTCTCTCTGGCAGTTATGAGCAAATGTAAAACCTAGGACTTGGTGCAGTTGCATGTGGGAAATAATTTGACATTTCACATTTAATACTAGCCAGGATAAAGCAGAAATCTGCTACATTTGCTACCAAATTAGTGCTTAAAACTTGCAATTGTTAACACCTCCGACCTGTGGGGGAGATTTTAAAGCTCTGCTAATGAGCCAACTGTTTCATTTTGGTTTTGGCACCGTTCACCTTTGGCAAACTTCCCTTGTTAATGCTCAATTTTTGTTGACTATTCTTATTATTTACTGGAAGTTTGACTTCTACTGGAATGTTTTTTCTACTGTCTACTTAAATTCCCAAGAGAAGCAAAGACAATACATATTTTTTAACGAAGGACACCTACTCCACAAGCATGTCTGTAGGTTTCCTGAGGCCAGGGAACCCGTCTTTGGATTGGACCTCCTTCAAGACCACCGGGTTTTTCTGCCTCTGGCTCTGACTTCCTCCTGAGGATATGTTTTAGAAATGAACTTTGTAGCCCCATGAAACTAGACTGAACTCTAGTTACCTAGCACCCACCCCCTCCCCGTCCTAGAGACCAAAGATCTTGGAGGTCTGGGATGGATGGAGAAAAGGATAGAAATCCTACCAAGATGATATGCTCTAGATTTGAAGTACAGAAAAAGCCTCATGGTTAAGAGTTGCGTGTATGTCAATGGGGAAAGAGGTTAAATGCTGACCGTCTGAACAGTCTATTAAGAGGAGGAACAGCATCTGATTGGTGGCTTTCAGGAAGTCCCGCCTGCCAAGCAGAGGTGCCTTGACTCCTCGATGTGAACCTCTTCTCTTTCCAAATTCTGGTTCTGGAGTGCCCTCCCCTCTCTATACACAACCAGTATTGTGTCCTAGGAGGATTCTAGGCAATGTGGCTTATATCACTGCTGGTGAGAAGACAGAGAAACCTTGTTCAGAGAAGCCAGCCTCATGCCCCTCATACCCGATCAATGTCCAGCCTGTTAAGGACCCAATTCCTCCTGTTGGGAAAAGTTGAAGCCCTTGGTAGGACGGGCGAGCACTTACATTCTAGCTTATCCTGAGGTCTCCCAGTCTCCAGCAGCGACAGGTAGCACACGATGTCCTTCAGATACACGGCAGGGGATTCTGAGCTGGAAGGTTCAGCAGCAGGGCCTCCCAGGGTGGGCACAGCCACCTGGTTTTGAGCTGGTGCGTGCTTTTCAGCCACCTTCGATTCTGTGATGGATTCAAGGACTCGTTATGTGTAGTGACCGCTGACCATTGCTCCCCCATCCTCTTCAGAGTGGACTTCAAGATTTTGTATTGATGTCTCCAGAAGTTTGAGTTACACAGACATGATCAAACCAGTGGCCCTTAAATTCCAGTCTGTGGGGGGTCACATCCTCTGACAGGATCTCATTGTGACCCTTGAAAAAACCTATTCCCACCTGGCAATGTTGGGGTATGTCTGTAATACCAGCACTCTGGGAGGCTGAGGCAGGTGGATCTCCAGTAAAGCCTGAGAAACCCAGCTAAGACTCAGCTGGGGACATGGCTCAGTGTGAAGTCCGTGAATTCATGTTCAATCACCAGTAACACACACACACACACACACACACACACACACACGCACATGCATGCACATGCACACGCAAACAGCCTTTTTCCTTACAGGAAATTAGTTGATTGCCTGCCACTTTTCCAAAAATATAATAGTGACTCTTGGTAGTACAGCAGGCAGCAGGCAAATGTCATTCATCCTACTTTTTGGGAAACCATCCGTTCTAGAGCGGTAATTTCCCCTGGAATTTCCAAATGGTAGAATGACTAATCATCATTTACCAATATCTCCTCATAATTTTATTCTCAAGTACATTGAAAGACAAATGAATATTCAAAAGAGGGAACAGGGACTGATAATTAACTAATTTTCAGAAGCTGGAAAGAACTTTGGCTAATTGTAAGCCTAATTGGATGTAGAAAATGGCTTATTGTACCATGAGAAAAGAGTACGTTTTCTCTCCAACATCTCCCGCTTTGGGAAGAATTTCGGTTCTTTTCTGCTCTGTCCTCTAGCTCAGAAGCATCAGATTTGTTATTGACAAGAAAGCCAGGCAGTTATGCTTTACTGCATGACTTTTTTTTTTTTTTTTTGAGGTGCTTTGAATATTTTCTTTCTTCCTTCAGCCTATTTCCATGCCCATCACAAATGATGCCGAGGACACTGCAGAGGCAGCCTTGGTGGCCATTATCCTTGTATTCTTTAATCAGAAAACCACAGAGCTAAGCAGTGGGGGTGCATTTTCCACCTCAGTCCCACCGAGCTGTGCTAGATGCAAGCCTCCCAGGGCGGGGGTCAGAAGTGGATCCGAAGGCAGCTTGCTATCATGCAGGCGGATGGCAAAGGAGACCCAGGTCTTGATGCACTGTGTTTCAAGGACCCCCCAAAGGCTCCATGTTGCAGCCTACACAGCCCTTCTGTACAGCAAGGAAAGGAGCCAGCATCATGAAGTCTCTGAGGAAGAGATCTTCCAATCGTAATTTCCTACCGGAGAAGACCTGTAGTCAGCAGCAAGATGACACAAGCTCAAGTAAACAGGAGCAGAAAGCTTCAGGGTGAATAAATAGAGATGAAGATACAATTGCAAAAGATAAAAGTGGAGATAGAGGAGAACAGTAGAGAAATTACTTCTGCAACAGAAGCATTAAAGCCACCAATAGAGGAAAAGTCATGGAAACCATAGCAATAACAGAGAAGGCAAATCTGAGAAGTCACCATGCCAGGTCATCCTCTTCTCCAAGTCATTGCTGTGTCCTCCAATTAATGATCTGCTGAAAAGCATTGACTTCTGCAGTCAACATGGAATAACAGGGACCACCTGTACCCACCTAGCTGACAACCAATGAACTGGACAGAAATATGGATCAATGGTTCACAAGGCATCAAATTTCAGAAAAAGATAGGAAACAAGAGCAATGACGCCTTGAATCGCTGTGCCTACGGCTTGGAAACTTTTCAAGCTACACTGCAAGCAGATGCAGGCCATCGTTCTGAGCAGAGGAGGACCTGGAATCTGGGGAGTCAAAGGCGGCTACAGGTCCCAGAGGAGAGCATTGGAGCACAGGAACCATAGGGGAGACAGGGAGGGGAGGGTAAGAGAAGGGAAGGGAGAGGAGATGGGGAGGGGTGTGTAGGGGGAAGGGTGGACTTTAGAAATACACAGAGGACCCCTGTTGTATAATCAGCAGAACATTACTCTCCATTATTCAGCTGAGTGATAACTAGTGCTCTCATGTGTTTGGATCTGGGAAAGAACAACCTTTGGAATATGAGAATTGGAAATAAGGTATCAGTTCCTGCCAACCAGGTAGAGAAACGCTGTCATTCATAATTCATCGGTCCACTGTTCAGAAGAGTTTTGCCTCAGTATCCAGGCAACATTAGCTCCGGTATACACCCAGCTTTTCTGGGTCCGCCCAATGAAGCAGAACTCCAAAAGATCAAACTATTGCCAAGTGACTTAATTGTACCAAAGTAAAGCTCAAGAATATTTGTTGGAATGCAAAAATAATCAGTACTCAACATTTAAGGAAGGAGTAATGGAAATTCTTCCAGAAAATTTAGAAGGGAACTGTATCCGACCCATTTTATAAGATTAGTATTGTTGTAAAACTAAAATCAAAGACTTTATGAGAAGAGATTATGACATCAACGTTCCTCAGGACCACAGATGCAAAAGTTTGTAGCAGCTTTAGTAAACTGAATCCATTGATATATAAAAAAATTAAATGAGACCTTAATGAAGGAGATGTACTCTGTCTAACTCTTAGAAGACTCAGAATGTTAAGATGTCTGTCCTTTACGATCTTCAGTTCAGCAAATATTTCTAAGATATGACACCAAATGTTCAATCTGTAAAACGAAAATATTGCATGTTTGTTTATTCTTTCAGATTCTTGCACGAGGGAGGCAATCTGATGTTTATAGGTATAAGAAAATGGAAAGAAACAACATAAGGAATAGATAATGGAGTTGAGGAAAAGGAGAAAAGATAGAAAAAAAAGGGAAGGAGAAAACCATGTAAGTATATATGCAGGATAGCCTAGAAGATTGTACTACTAATTTCTACCAGTTTTTTTATTATAATTTTCTTTTATTTTAAAGAGTAAAAACAAGAGCAAGAAAAACAAAAGCAAAGACAGAAAAAGGGTAACATATAACAATAATACATTACAGATTTTCAAAACAGGAATCTCTAATTAATAGTGATTGGTATATTATCTGTTTTTATCATCATTTCTGTTGCTCAGATTAATGGATATAGTTGTGCGTGACAGACATATGATTGAATATCATCACCACATGCTTTCAAGAAATCTTAAACTTTTATTCTTCATTTTCTTTTATTACCATTTTAAAAATTTACTTTAAAGAGTATAGTAATAATTGATATGACATTAAAAATGGCACACATTTGTAAGACCAAGATGACAGTCATTTCAAGCATGGTTTTAGTATTACACACTGCTATCTTCAGCATTTTTTAATATACATATATTTTTAGTACAGGTCTACAGGGTCTCACTACACAGAGTGGACTCATAATGATTCTCCTGCTTTTAGCCTCCCAAGCTCTGGGATTACAGGTGCATGCCACCATGCCCAGTCTCAATTGCTGTCTCAGCACACCCCTGGGGACAGGGCTGGCATGACATATTAGGGCCTGAATCCTCATCCCTGCATCTGCATAAGCAGGTGCTTTAATACAGTGAGCTATCTAGCTGGTTCTCTACCAGTTTTCTGAAAGTAGCGGATGATGTTCAAATTTTCGACTTTGACTAATACTAAATGCTAATATCTATAATCTGAGTGACTACACTGAGGATAACAGTGTGCAGAATAACAATGACAATTGAATGCCTTTCACCTGGTTCTTTTAAATATATACCATCTTCAATGTCTTATCTATCATTATTATACTCTCTTTAAAATAAATTAAAAATGAAAAGTAAGGGGTTGGGGAGATAGCTCAGTAGAATAAGTGCTTGCCTGGCAAGCACAAGGGCCTGAGTTCAATCCCCAGCTCCACCAAAATAAATAAATAAATAAATAAATAAATAAATAAATAAATAAATAAATAGTAGGAAGGACATAAAAAGAAAACATGATAATTTGAACTTCATAAAAACTAAGACTTTTTAAAAAAATCATCACTAAAGAATGAGAAGACAAGCAGACAAAGACTATGAGCACATGCCTATGAGGACTGAAATTATAAACTAGAAGAACTCTTAAAACAATGAGAAAGCAAAACAACCCAATTCTCAAATGAGCAAATGATTTGAAAACTTCACTGAAGAAGACACAGAGATAGCAGTTAGGTCTACAAAAGGTGTTCAGATTAGTAGTCATTCAGGGAAGGCAAACTGAGTCCACACTGTGACACCACTGCACACCCATTAGCATGACTAACGTAAAGACTGGCCTACTGAGCGTTGGTGCTAGGGAGCAGCAGGAGATCTCAGTGCTGCTGCCAGGTGTGGAAAGCATTGTAACCACTTAGGAAAAGAGCCTGCCCATTTCTCATGCGGTTAAAGGCATATAGTCCCTGCTCTGTTACACCCAGGCCCTTGTAGAAACTTACTCAAGAGAAAGGAAAATTGCCCCTGTAGGCTTGGACTGGAATAGTCATGATAATTCTGTTTGTTGTGAAACAAATTAAATGTCCATCGTTCATTACTGGATGAATGAACAAACAAATTATAGACTATCTGCATGTTAGGATAACAAGCATCTAAGATTACGTGAACTGTTAATACGTGAAACATATTTTTCTTTTTTTTTTTGCGGGACCAGGGTTTGAAGTGACAACCTTGCACTGGCCTGGCAGGCACTTGTGCCATGGAGCTGTCTCCCCACTGTGGGTAAATCTTAAAACTCTACTGAGTAAAAGAAGCCAGATAAAAAAGGCTGACATGGTTGGCCAGGTGATACAGTCCAGGTGATACAGTCTAATATGCTGACAGAAAGCTGACCAGAGCCTGTGTAGGTGTGGGGACAAAAGGGGAGAAGTGATTATGCAGAAAGCCTCTGGAGATGATAAATATATTCATTATGCTGATTGTGGTATTGATCTTACATCTGATCAGAACTTACTAATTTTCACTTCACACACGTACAACTTTCCTTGTGTCAGCTATGCATTCAACAGAGCTTTAAAGCCTCATGGATTGCTGGGGTGCAGACAGGGGTCGAGTCTTTGTTCTAGTTTGCATTGAGGTTTGCTATGCACCCCCGCATGGAGATGTTGGGGCACAGGGGGAAAGCTGAGACGCACTGACATCACCCATGGGTGTCCTTGCATGAGCTGTCCTTCGCCTAGAGCCACCTGAGGACATCCTGTTGGTGCCACCAGTGAAAAAAGAGTGGGAACTAATGCGGCCGTGTAGGCCCAGGGGTTCTTTTCTGGCACCAAGTCACAGACCCTGTGATGGGAAGGTTGGGGGGGGGCAGATGTGGCTTGTTCACCATGTGGCTTAGGGTTTGCCTTCCTTGTTGCCCTTTAGGTGGGCAGGGTGGTACAGAGGAAAGAGCCCCAGGCCAGGGGTGAAGCCTGGGGTGGGCTGAATGGTGTTGACCCTGTGCCGCTGGGCTCTCTCCTTCCAGCACGCTCCCTTCACTTTTCTCATCTGTTAAGAGAAGGGGCTTAGGCCAGGGAGATAGCTCAGCAGTCTAAGCGCTTGCCGGGCAAGCACGAGGACCCACGCTCGGTCCCCAGTACCACATGCCATGCCGGCCCCGGGGCGCCTTGAGGGTCACAGAAATGCAGCAGGCCTATAATCTCAACGCTGGGGTGGCTGAGACAGGAAGATCACTATGAGGCTCAGCTATGTAGCAAGACCCTGTACAAATTAAATAATCAATTAAAAACATTCTGAAAAACAAGCGAGGCGGGGTGTAATAAAATCAATGTTGACCTGGTAGTCTCAAATGACAAGTGTTATTCTGAATATAATGTTAAATGAAAAAAGTGGCAAACAGCTGGATTCAGAATTTTATATGCAGTCTTATTCCAATTCTGTAAAAAAAATATGGAGAAAAAAGTTTTCAAACGGATTACCGACACGCACATAATGGCACGAGTGGACTTATGGGTGTTTTTGTTGTTTCTGTTCTGCTTTTAAAAAAGAAAAAAAAATATTTGAAGAGCAGTTTTAGATTGACAGCAAAGTAAGCGGAGGTACAGGAGACGCTCTGCACATTCCCGCTCCCCACACGAGCGGCCTCTATGCACCCCGCCCCCACCAGCGTGACACATGAGCGCATGCGCAACACATGGATGCACGGGCATCACCCGGGTCCACAGTTCACACTGGGGCTCGCTCTTGACCGTGTATCTTCTGTGGGGTTAGGTCCACGGATGAAGGCTGTGCGCACCCCTGTAACTTCCCTGCCCTAAAACTCCAGCGTGCTTTGCCTTCTATGTTTCTTCCTCATGACCCCTGATAAGCCCTGACTTTGATCTTTCTTTTTGATGCTCGCCTCAAATGTTCTGCTAGGTGACTGTATGATTTTTATAATTGGGAGAAATAAGAGGCAGGGCTTTCCTGCCGACTCTGACACGCTAGGTGGCTGAAACGTCTTCAGAGAGTAAGAAACCAAATAAGGGGCCAGCCAGTTAGCTCGGCGGATTACAGCACCTGCTTAGGAAGATGCAGGGACTGCATTGGATCCCTAGTGTGCCATCCTGGCCCCGCCCCCGGGTGCGCTGAAACAGTGATTGACACTGGGTGAAGTGCTGCGTGCCTGTAACCCCAGCGCTTGGGAGGCTGAAAATGGAAGGATCACTACAGGTACGATCTGTGCAAATAGACCCTGTAGACCCTGTACTAAATACATTAAAACGACAACAACAAAACTCAAAAGTCTGGACCCTGAAGTTCTCCCAGTTTAACCCATCTGGTCCTGGACCTTCCTGAACTGACCCTGGGATAATAACAAACTGCTCAGGGCTCTGAGCTGGTGTCTGGACTCTGATCTTGTCGCCACTGGCTTATGGGGATAGGCAGGCACTCGCCAACTCTGGGAACAAAATATTGGAAGCGGGTTGCTCTAGGTCTCAACACAGGCTCTGCTCTGATGGGTGTACACCGGTCACACCAATCGTAATCTTGCTCCCTCTTCTGGCCTCTGCTGAGGCTGCAGGAAAAGGCCGGGGTTTTCAGCAGATGGCCCAGTCTCAGGTGACTCTTGGACTTGGCGCTTCCTTGCTGGCAGGGGCCTTCTGTGTGGCATCTGCTGGTCCTAATCCTCATTTCTGGGGAACAGAAGCGTCTAATTAAGACATCCACTGAAGGGGTCCTAGCGGGGAAAGGATTTTCTCCTTTAAAGCTCAAGTCTCACACAAAAGTGATAAAGTATCTCTCTGGGCCCAGAATCAGATGATGATTTTTTATATTTGGTACACACCTTGCCTCAGTCACCTGCTCCGTGCACCCCACAGTGGGGCCGGCCCGAGATCGTTATTATATTATGATTGGATTATTGTGGACTGATTTTTCCCTAGTATTTCTCCATCATGAAATCTCTCGAAGTTCTTCTATATTCTGAATGATAAAGTTATTGTAAATATACATCATGGTTCAATAAATCAGAAACGTTCTGTTATTGCCATTGGTCACCTTTTCTCAAGTATCACGGGTGACCAATCCTCTGTAAATTCTTCCTTGAAACCAGCAGAATCTTCGGTCACAAAGCAGATTCTGTCCAAACAACTGGAAATTCAAAAAATGAACTATAGTTCTTCCAAGTTCCTCTTGAATTTGTAGATTCTTGGACAGAGAAAGCCTCTGGCAGAGAATCTGAGGTAGGATGCTTTTCTGTTCCCTGTCGGGAATTGGAGTGTCCTGGACTCTGAAGTTCCAGCTTT
>PVJA010020800.1:0-36482 GCA_004027025.1 Myocastor coypus | reverse complement strand
TTTTTTTTTTTTTTTTTTTTTTTTTTTTTTTTTTTTTTGGTCTTTTTGGGACAGGGTCTTCTTATGCAGTTCAGGCTGGCATTGAGCTCACTTTTGTAGCCCAGGCTGGTCTCCAACTTGCACTGATCCTCCTGCCTCAGCCTCCCAAGTGCTGGGATTACAGGTGTGCACCACCACGCCCGGCTTTTTTTTTTAAGAATTTTTTTTAAAATTTTTTTTCTTGTTTCAGAACTTTTGTTTATTTATTTATTTATTTATTTATTTTTATGGCCTGCTCAGCCTGCCCTGAGGGCAGGGCTGGCGCAGCATGTGATGCCGGGGATCGAACCGCGGTCCCTGCTGTCGCCTAAACTTTCCTAAGCAGGCGCTTTAGACCACTGAGCCATCCTGCCGGGCCCGAGGCTGGATTCCTTCTATACTCATACTTCTGAATGTAACACCCCTGACTTCTGTTCTTTGTTCCCCAGGGCTGTAGGCAGCCCCTTGGTCATGGACCCTACCAGCATCTGCAGGAAAGCACGGCGGCTGGCAGGGCGGCAGGCTGAGTTGTGCCAGGCAGAGCCAGAAGTGGTGGCAGAGCTAGCCCGGGGCGCCCGGCTTGGGGTTCGAGAGTGCCAGTTCCAGTTCCGCTTCCGCCGCTGGAACTGCTCCAGCCACAGCAAGGCTTTTGGGCGCATCCTGCAGCAGGGTCAGTGCGGGGAGAGCACGTGGGTGAGAGGAGTTCCATTCCCAAAGGAGAGGGGAGTGGGATGGGGAGGGTGCCTGAGCCCTCCGGACTGATCTATGGGCACCGTGGCCCACCTCAGAGTCGCATGAGCACAGCAGTGGGGATGGTGGGGCCGGGGGAATGGGTTCTGTACACTGTCATTTGGGGAAGGCAGGACCAGGGGGTCGAACTCACAACCTTGCACTTGCCAGGCAGCCACTTATGCCATGGAGCTATCTCCCTAGCCCCTACACATTGTCTTGTAGGGGGTTGCCAAGCTGCACTCCCAGAAGCACCCCCTCTGTCCCAAGGAGCACCCAAACCCCAGACAATCTTTGCGCTGACTGCCCCTTCCTGCATTCGCAGACATTCGGGAGACGGCCTTCGTGTTTGCAATCACTGCGGCTGGTGCCAGCCACGCGGTCACACAGGCTTGTTCCATGGGCGAGCTGTTGCAGTGTGGCTGCCAGGCACCCCGAGGGCGGGCCCAGCCTCGGCCTCCCAGCCTGCCTGGCACTCCTGGGCCTCCTGGGCCCTTGAGTTCCTCAGATGCCACCGCTGCCTGGGAGTGGGGAGGCTGCGGCGATGACGTGGACTTCGGGGATGAGAAATCCAGGCTGTTTATGGACGCACGGCACAAGCGCGGTCGCGGAGACATCCGAGCCCTGGTGCAACTACACAACAACGAGGCTGGACGGCTGGTGCGTGTGGGCGGGTAGAGGATGAGTGAGAGGGGAGTGCACCGTGCACCGGATTGGTCATATGTTGTGGAGTGTGGGTACTGGAGGAGGTGTAGAGTGAGTTGGGTGTGAGAGTGATCAGGGAAAGGGGACACTGGGAACACGGGCAGGGCAGGTATGTGAACCCAGAAACGAGTGGTGGCTGGTGGCCCCATGCTGAGTGCTACGGAGGGTAAAAGGGAGAGAGAGGTGCAGGGAATACAACTCAGAATCCTTAGGGACCCGAAGTCGGGAGACATGACTGCTTCCGAGGTACAATGGGTGGACAGAGCTTGGTGGTGGGCACACATATGGATGCCAGGACAGAGGTGGGGGATGGAGACAGAGATGAGGAAGAAAGAAATGCTAGAAGGGGGGAGGGGGTAAGAGTAGGGAAGCCAGAGGAAGCAAGGCAGGCCTGGGAAGGCACTAGGCTACAGACTGGCTAAAGAACCAAGAGCCAGTCATGGCAGAGGTAGGAGGGGGTCAGGTGGAGGCCAGGAAGGCTGCTGCTGATTCCAGCCCTTGCCAACCCTCTGTGCAGCAGCCCCAGACCAGGCGTGCCCTTCCCAGGGCCCTAGAAACATTCCATCTGCAATGAGAAGGCCCCAGGACTCTCATTTAGGGGCAGGAAGCCTGCCCATGGGGTCTGATGCATTCTATGAGGGCAATGGGAGAGAGAGTTAGGGAGGGGGAAAAGTCATACAAACCTACAGTGGACGTAGCCACTGACTTCTGAGTCTCTAGAGGTGGTTTTCCTGGGTCAAGCAACCCATACATATCTAGTAAGGTTACCAATCTCCCATCCCAGCTTCAGACACAACAGCAAATAAATTAAGCAAAGATTCCTGGGTATGCTCTTAGCAGTGCCTTTCCAGGGGGCCCTTCTACCAGCACCACCGCGTGCCTTAGGTCTAAAATGCTCTAGGGATGCTGTCACACACACATCTGTGTCCTTCAGGGTTGGGCTGAGGCCTTAGGCAGACCAGGAGGAGGGGGCTGGGAGAGGAATGTCAGGACAGGCCCACATACCTGTTGAGAGGCTTGCAGAGGGAGGTGGAGGAGACAGATGCTCAGGAGGCTGGCTGCGTCTGCTCAGCCAGCCTGGGGCTGTGAGAGGCAGGAATGAGGAGGCTCTTCCCCTCTAGGGCGAATCTCACCCCTGCCATCCACCTTGCCTTGCACCCCTAGGCACTATTCTCCCATTGGCCACTTTTCCACCACTGCCATCCTTCCTCCTCTCCAGGCTGTTCTTCTTTGATTTTCTCCTCCTCCCTTTACGCGCCTCACTTGTATTTTTTTTCCATTTTTCTATTCACGCTGCTTCCCCATCTTATTTTCTGTCCATCCTCTGGGTTTTCCCTTCCTGCACCCACCCACCTCCAACTGTCCGCATTCACTTGCGCCTTGCTCCCCTCAGGCCGTGCGGAGCCACACGCGCACAGAGTGCAAGTGCCACGGTCTGTCCGGATCCTGCGCGCTGCGCACCTGCTGGCAGAAGCTGCCCCCATTCCGCGAAGTGGGTGCGCGGCTGCTGGAGCGCTTCCATGGTGCCTCACGCGTCATGGGCACCAATGACGGCAAAGCCCTGCTTCCAGCTGTACGAACGCTCAAGCCGCCCGGCCGTGCTGACCTCCTCTACGCCGCTGACTCGCCGGACTTCTGTGCCCCCAACCGACGCACCGGATCGCCGGGCACTCGGGGCCGCGCCTGTAATAGCAGCGCCCCGGACCTCAGTGGTTGTGATCTGTTGTGTTGCGGCCGCGGGCACCGCCAGGAAAGCGTGCAGCTCGAGGAGAACTGTCTGTGCCGATTCCACTGGTGCTGCGTAGTGCAGTGTCACCGCTGTCGTGTACGCAAGGAGCTCAGCCTCTGCCTCTGATCCACAGCCTTTCCAAAATGTGCGGAGACCCCTCTCTCTCTCCGCACCGGTGGGATGCCCTGGGCTCCAGCAGGGGGCGCTGCAGGGCCCCACTCGCTCTGCCGAAGTCCATCTGTTAGGCCTGTGAGACCAGGAACTTCGGGTATACGCCAGACCCACGAAGGTTCAGGGCACCAGAAGGGCCCTGGAGAGGTGCTATGAGAATTTCTGGGGGCGATTATACAGGCCATCTTTGGTTTTGGCCCCGTGAGTGGAAACGGACTCCTGTCTCTAGGCCTCTGGAGATCAGACTGTTCCAAGCTGCTGCCCATGGGATGTGTGGGTGAGGTTCTTATCAATAAAGATATTTAAGCCATTAGTACTGGACCCGCAGCTTGGGACAAGGGCTGGTCTCTTGCGGGCTGCTTTACAAAAGGAAGTGTTTTTCATAGAGCTCAGTCCTCAGAAATATCACCCTTAGTCCCTGTCTCCCCTAAGCCACTAGACTGGACACTTTCCCTTGACACTCTATTATTTTTTTGTTTTCTTTTGTTTTTTCATTTATGTATTTTGGTACAGAATCTCACTACATAGCTCGGACTCATAGTGATCCTCCTGTTTTCAGCTTCCCCAGTGCTGGGATTACAGGCACGTGCCACTATGCCGGACTCGCTGGCCCTCGACACTCCTGTGTTCTTTCTTGTCCTGCATGGAGGAGTCTGAATCGTGGAAGAATCAGCAGTTGATCTTTACCAGAGAAGGGAGGGCTCAGTAAAAAGGCCAGACACCTTTGGTGATGAACTCAGCATTTGGACCAGCCCTTCCCTTAATTTTTAGGGCATTGTGTTTGTTTTTTTATCTCTGAGGAATTCAAGGGGTAGACTGACTTTTATCTTGCCCATGTTCATGGAATTAACCACTTTATGAATATGATAAAACTAGGTAATTAGCAACACCAGCTTTTATTACCACCAAAACTAACTTCTCTCCATCCAGCCCCCACTCTCTCCCTTGACACTGAAAAGGTATTTTATTTATTTATTTATTTATTTATTTTTTTTTTTTATTTATTTTTTTTTTTGGTGGGACCAGGGTTCGAACTCACGACCTTGCACTTGCCCAGCAGGCACTTGTGCCTCGGAGCTATCTCCCCAGCCCCTATTTATTTATTTTTGAATTATTTTTTTCTTGTTTCAGAACTTTTGTTTGTTTATTTATTTATTTTTATGGCTGGCTCAGCCTGCCCTGAGGGCAGGGCTGGCACAGCATGTGGTGCTGGGGGTGGAACCGCAGTCCCTGCAGCCGCCTAAGCTTTCCTAAGCAGGCACTTTAGACCACCGAGCCATCCTGCCAGGCTCCTGAAAAGGTATTTTATTTTAAAAAAAAAATTTTTTTTTTTGGTACCAGGAATTGAGCTCAGGACCTTGTGCTTGCCAAGCAGGCACTGTGCTGCTGAGCTGTCTCCCTAGTCCAAGTACTGAAAAGATTGCCTGGCCAGCAGTTCTAGTCACATCTGTAGAGGAAGCAAGGTTATCCCAAGGTTTCTCTTACATCTATCCACATAATCTTCTCTTTGCTCTCTGGAAGCTGATGATGTGGATGAAGAGACACAAAGGTTATTCTAGGCTCTCCAAGATGCCTCCATCTTTATCCATAGTCCAATTGTGGAGATTCAGGTCCCTCATCTACTCCCAGTCTGAATCCTCCAATGAGAAGATTCCAATGAGATGCCAGTCAAGCTATGTGGGGCAGTGCAAGCACTTGGATTCAAGTGCTATTGCTTAGAATTTTACAAGGTAGACCAACTTGGCTTCAGTTTCTCTACATATGCAATGAGGAGATCACAACATATTGTACCACTTATTTTGGTGGGGTAGCAGGACTGGGATTCAAACTCATGAACTTGCACTTGCCAGTCAGGCACTTGTGCCACGGAGCTATCTTCCCAGCCCATATTGTACCACTTCGTAAGCACAGAGTTGTCTACATAGAATGTGTGCAGGATGAGAGAATGAAGATAAGTAGTCAAAGAGAGGCAGAGATAAGCAGAAACAATAGGTGTAGGAGGTGGGGGACTAGGGCAGGAGTTGAAAGAGACCTATGACATTTGAATCCCTGGGGCTAAATTCAGATTTAATGAATAGACCTTCGATTCTTCAATTCTTTTTGCCTAATCTAAAAATTGGGTATCTCAGACTTATAGTGATCCTCCTGTTTCAGCCTCTCCAGTGCTGGGATTACAGGTGTGGGCCACCACACCTGGTTTTGGTGGCTGGCTCAGCATGCCTGGGGCAGGGCTACCACAGCACATGGTACTTGGGATAGAACTCAGGCCCTTGTGCTTGCCTAGGCAGGCACTTAGACAGCTGAGTTATCTCCTCAGCCCCGTGCTATGTAATTTCAGAGGCTGTAACTTCTTTTGCCTTCAAGTCTGGCATACTCTTTCTAGTCAGAAGTCTGGCCAACCCTAAGGCCATTAGCTTTAAGGAAGTCCAAGACAGCCACACAAGGAGAACAAGACCACTGGAGAAGCTTTGAAGTTCTGGACACTATGAAAATAAAACCTTTTACAATGTCCAGTCCTAGGCAAACCCTTCCCAGCAGAAGGCAGTCACGTGAATGATGCCAGCCAATGGGTTCACTATATGGCGCAAAGCCACCAACTGATACCTGACAAATGTCTGACCTAAAAATCCTAAGAAGTAATTAATTTGGATTGTTACACATCAGTGGATATTGAAATAAGGTGATCTCTCCATTATATAGGTAGAGAAACTCAAGCCAGATTGGTTTATTTTGTAAATTTCTAAGCAGTAGCACCAACTTTAACCAGTTCCAGGGAGACCTTGACTTGTTCATCTAGGCCATTTATCTGTGTAGGAACCAATAGCAGTGTCCAGGGAGACATGCTACCATACAATTGAGTGAGGATTGGTGGTCTCCCAGGCCACAGGGAGAGAGGGCACAGGGAGCAAAAGCAGTTCTTCAAATGCAACAGAAAGAAAGGGCCTCCATCCTGGATGTGACGGATTCTAACCATGGCTTCTGGTACATCACCCTTCCTCTACAATATCCTTGCATCCTCCCTGGGATCTAGCCAGGTTCAGCCCTCAGGCCCAACCTGAGCTGGAGGGGTGGGGTGGGCTGCCCTGGGAAGCACTGGGCATCTGGGGTTTGATCAGGGTAGGACTAAATGCCTTAGCTGCAGGGAAAGTTCATGCAGAATTTGGACTCAGAGCCTCTCTCTGTTAATTTTGCAAGGGGAATTGTGGAACTGACACGTGGGCCCCACAAAGGAGAAATGAACTCTCAGGCTGGAGTTCACAGGTCATATTCATAGCTCTGCCTTCCTGGCAGTTCGGGTTCTCACGCTTTTTAATGCCTTGCATTTCTCTCAGAGCCCACCAGAGGGCTGCAGAGTCCAACTTCCCTACAGGGAGAACCAGGAAGCAGGACATCTGGGGGAAGGAACTCGCTGAGTGTAGAGCTGGAGAGAGTAGGACCGAAGGACACTGGGAGACCTACTGACAGCTTGGTGTGAGCTGCTAGGGTTCCAGACTTCTGGGCCTTCTGGGCTGGCCACACTTGGGCCTGAGATGTCAGCCTCCCAGTCCGTACTACTGCTCTGCCCAGGTATATTGGGGAGGAGTAAGATGGGATGGGTAATGCTAAGTATCTTTCTTATCGTGATGTAGAGAAAACTAGGACAGTGGCATGAAGCAACACCACCCATGCAAGTTCAAAGGAATTCAGAGGATGTCAATGATGCAGAGAAAAAGGCCTAGTTTATGAGCCTCACCTTGGGCAGGGGAGTTACCTTGCCTGAACCTTGGTCTCCCCACCACAAACAAGGGACTGCTGATAGCTTCTCAGCATGTCATGAACATACATTGAAGTCTTCAAGCTGTCAGTCACATGTCAGTGATCCACCTGCTATGAGCAAGTCCCATAGGATTCTGGGAATGGCTTTCTGTGAAGGATAAGCGTGATGACCCAGAGACACCATTATCCTCTAGGCTTAGAGATGGCTCTCACAGTGCTGCCCAGGAAGAAGATCAAAAGCACAGCTCAGAGGTGTACTGCACCCTGCTCCTTGCTTCTGCAGGCATACTCAAGGTCCCCTGCTGAGTGGTAGGGACATGTGGAACTGGGCAGAACTGGGCAAGCACAGAGGCAGCCAGATGGGCAAGTGAATGCGGGGAAGGCAAAACATGGGCAGATGCATGAGGAGGCCGGGTAGAAGGACTGCCCAAGGCTGAAGGCTCAGGAAACATCTCCCTTTCCCTACAGTAACCAATACTGGGAGTCAGAGCAACAAGGTAGCTCTCCTTACCTTGCCTAGGCCTGGACAATAGGACATAGAGCCTTCTTGACTATCTGGGGCTCCTTTCTTCTCTTTTGTCATCAAGATAAACTTTCCAGCTGAGCCTCAGATTGAGTAGGGGCTGCCTGGGGTAGGCCAGGGCTTCTAGGGTTCCACCTGTTCTCACCCTGTACCTCCCTTGGCCCTCTTTCCTTGACCCGCTGCAGAGCTGCTACAGCTGGAACCATTCTCCAAACTACATTTCATTCTCCATGTTTCTCCACCCCCAGTGGCCCCTGTAATTGTGGGCTCAGGCAGGGCCTGCTGCGGGGGGGTTGGGGCTGGGCTGAGGGCCAGGGCCCAGGACAGAGCCAGGGTGGGGACAGGGGGCTGCTGCTAGGGGCTTGGTCATGGTGTAGGTCCTATGGTGCTAGGTGACCAGCTGCACACTGTCACCAGGCCTTGTTTATGTACATGCTAAGGCCCTGCACTTACATCCAGCTTCCCTCCTGAGACCTGGACTTAGGTACTTTCATTTCAGACCTGCATGACATCAGGCCAGCACCACACAGACTCTGGGGGTAAAAAGAAGGCCTCTATTCCCTGCTCTTCTATATTTCATGAGCAGTGGAGGTGGATGAGCAAAGAGACCCTCTCTCACCAGAGGAAGGCCAAAGTCAGGGGGAAAAGGGGATTTAGCTTCTCAACCAGGTCAGCAGTATTTCCCCAAAGTAGGCGCTGCCAAGAGACTTGGGGTAACATGATTAGAAATGCAGAGTCGCAGGCCTCAGGCCGGAAAGCCTGAGTCTGCTGGGTGGGGTCCAGAATCAGTACTTGCCATGATGGCTCACCCCAGGGGATACAAACCATGCACCCAGGATGGAAAATGCTGGGTGAGCACCGGACAGAGCAGGCGGATCTGCAGTCTAGGCATGACCTCCTGCGTGGTATTGGGCCTGTTCCTGAGCCTTGCTGCGTTTCAGTTTCTCTAACAGGCAGTGGAAGTTTGATTTGCCAGCCTTCGGATGCTTTCTCCCATCCTGGGCTCCTGCCTCCTGCCTCTGTTGAGTCTGGTCCTACCCTGTCGCTACCGGCTTCCAAACTCCAGTTTCAAGTTGTTTCTATCCTGTCCCTGCAGCATGGTGAGGGAGAATAGGGAGAGCAGGGGGTGGCTGGGGTCAAACAAGGCTCTGGCTGACGCAGTCTGCTTCCTGCCCCCGGCTGTTTTCCTGCTGTCCAGCCAGACTGCGCCTCCATTGCCCCACCCCCACCCCCAGCAGCCTCAAGCCCTTAATTCCTGACAGCTGCGGTGGCTGCTGGCAGAGATGGGGGAAGAAGGGGGAGCCTGTCAGCCTGCTGTTGCTCTGGCCACCCCCACCACCTGACAGCGGGGTGGGGGAGAGTTAGGGGAAGACAAGAAAGGTCCCTCCTCTCTCCTCCAATTCCCCAAGGATGGGCATTTCCAGAAATGAGCCCCTTTTGTCTCTCTGAGCCCAAGATTCCAGCAGCTCTGTCCCAAAGGCGGAAGAGGTTCCCTTCAGACAGAAGGGATTGGCGGGGAGGATGTGCCTATATAGAGTGGGAGGTTTGTGCCCATTTCACAGAGTAGGATGCCGAGGCCACAGCGGGCAAAGGATTTGTGATCAAGGTTCAGACTAGGACTAGAAACAGAAGCTAGAACCTCCCTCCCCTCAACCCCGGTAGTTCTCGGGCCCTTGCCTGCTATTGTGGAGGAGCCATTGTTCCTCAGGAGATGGGGGAGGGCTCCTAGAGGACCACAGACAAACTCAGGCCAGGACAAGTCTCAGAGCATCCCACTCGAGGTGTGTGGGCAAACAGCAATCAGTGTTGGGTTCAGAGCTGCTGCAATGAGTCGGGAGAACTGGATTCCATGTCTACTTTCCTTGATTTGCTGTGTGACCTAAAGTAAGTCGTGACCCTGTCTGAACCTCAGTACATTCTTATGAAAGGGGCCTGGGCTTTAAACAAGCATTAGTAGAGTCCTGGCACTTTTGCTTTCATGGTCTTCCTGACCAGATGAGACGGTCTCATTAACCTCATTTTACAAAGGGGCAGGAGACACCTGTTTAAGGTCCCACTGCAAAGAAGAGGAAGAGCCAGCGGCTTCCTAGCCCCTTTCAAGGACCCCACACCTGACTCCTCAGGCAGGCTTGGGGGAAGTCCCTCCTGCAGGAGGAGCAAGTGGGGGCAACCCCTCCCCTCCAGACCCCGCAGGTGTGTGCTGGGCCGGAGTAAGGCACTCCCAGCGGCCCCATCCCAGCCTGGCACACATACCTGGCAGTAAAGCACACTTTGTCACATGAACCAGCGCGCCCCCCGCACACATGCATCACCCTGGGCAGAGCACACAGACCCCCAGTATCCCTCCTCCGTCCACGCCCCTGCAATCTGGCTCCCACCCCAGTCCTGAACGGACACGGTGGCCTGGGGATTTACACGCCTCCACCCCGTGTGACGTCACCTGGGGTAGAGCCCTAAGACACTACATGGGATGGGGGGAGGCGGCAGAGTTCCCCCGAGCAGGACAGTCATTTACTCTGCAGGCTGTGGGGCCGGGCACAGGCAGCGCCGGCCCCCCACCCCCTCCTGCCTGCCTCACACACCCTCGGAAGCGCAAGCTCACGGCGCTGCGTTGAGGGGCTCCCCAGCACTGCAGCCTCAAGTCCTCAGCCTTCTGCACCTCCGGGCCCCCCTTACCCTCAAGAGCCATCAGGAGTAGTCGCGGGGGGCCTCGGGAAATTCCCAGGACCCCTGTGCCAGGAGGTGCCCGGTTCGCCCGCTCCCCACCCCACCCCCGAGGGCGGTGCCCGGGGGCGCTGCCCCATGGAACGGGGAGGCGGGCGCCGGCTGCTCCCGGAGCCCTGACCCGAGTCGGAGCTGTGTGTTCTGTGTCACAGCTGCCCCGACCCCTGCCGATCATGCGTCGCCGTCCCTGGCTCGCCAGTCCCACCGGGCTGTGAGCCCCCCACGACTATCCCATCACGGCCAGCGCGCCATGGGCAGCGCCCACCCTCGTCCCTGGCGGCGGCTCCCACCCCGGCCCCAGCCGCGGCCCGCGCTCTGGGCGCTCCTGCTCTTTCTACTGCTGCTGGCTGCCGCTGTGCCCAGGTGAGCCCGTACCTCATGCTCCGCCCTCCTCGGTAGCTGGGACCCCCGGGGCAGGGGCCTCTGGCGCTCTTGCTGGGTCTGGAATTCTGGAATGAGGGAGGGTGAGGGTCACAAGGCCACTGGTGCCCAAGGAAAGACCGTGAGCTCCCTCCTAGGAGGAGCTTAGACTAGTAAGAGAATATGGGCACGGGAGGGAGATAGGGCAGTGTGCAGGAAAGTACTAGTAGCTAGGAGAAGAGGTGCATACCGAGAAGCAACCATCAGCTTGAGTCCCTGCCACTCTGAAGGAATGCACCCTCACCTCATGAGTACTTTGAAAATGCTTTGTTCCATTTTGGAGGCCACCCCCAAGCATGAGCATTTTGGGCTGGAAGGGGGTATCCCAGGTGGGGTCAGCGAGACACTCCAGCTGGAAAGATCCTGTTTGTGTGTGAGCCCAGCAAGCTGGGTTGGTAAACAGTCTTTGTGGATATGTACGTGAGAATGTGAGAGCTTATAGATCAATGTATATTAAGATAAGCACACATACCGATGTGTTTTTGATTGTCTGATACCGGTACCTCTGTTTGTACCTATGCCTGATGAAGTGTACTTGTGTGTAAGTGTTCCTTGATCTCTCATATGCACCACAATGTTTGCAGCAACGTCCATGTGTAGCTGCAGTTGTGACCATCTACAACACGTCTATGTGTGCAGACATCTGTGCCTGGTGCACACTTATGAAATAATCTGTGCACAGACACAACAGATGTGTGTGCATTTGCATGTTTGCCTGTGTGGGTGTGCAGCAGGGTGGGTTGTGTCAGAGGGAGTAATGGAGAGCAGGTCAAGGAAAGGGGCATATTTAGGTGGATGTTGATAAGCCCCGACTTCAGAAGCAGGAGCTGGAGCAGAGGGTGATTATGGCCTTTGGGCCCTGAGTATATGTTATTAAGTGGGGCTGTGATAGCCTCTCTCCCCCTTCCCCAGCCAATATGCTTACCTCTTTTCACCTTCCTGTAGGTCAGCACCCAATGATATCCTTGGCCTCCGCCTTCCTCCAGAGCCTGTACTCAACGCTAATACAGTGTGCCTGACATTGCCTGGCCTGAGCCGGCGGCAGATGGAGGTGTGCGTGCGTCACCCGGATGTGGCTGCCTCAGCCATCCAGGGCATCCAGATCGCCATCCATGAATGTCAACACCAGTTCCGGGATCAGCGCTGGAACTGCTCTAGCCTGGAGACTAGAAACAAGATCCCCTATGAGAGTCCTATCTTCAGTAGAGGTAGCTGTCCACTGGCCTGTGCCTCCCCCATTATACCCCATAACTTCATCCCACAGCCTCTGTGACAACCATCCAAAATCCACCTTCAGGCTGGCAGTCTCAAATCCGCACACCTGCCAAACATGATGCTCCCCTGCCTCTTTCTGGTCTTAGAAAATCCATGAGGGTGGGGTTGGAGAGACAAACAAATGGAACAGACGTGTCTCTGGTGAAGGTGGCAGGTTCTATGCCTGAAAGCTGGAATCTCTGCCATGGTATACACTGCGCCCGGAAAATACCCTGTCACCTGCCTCAATTTACCCTTTGCTTAGTAAACCAGACTTAGGATGGAGAACCTGGGAGAAGGTACCTAATGTGAGTAAGAATAGGAGGTGGAACTTCCTGCCATATGGTGCAGGTAAGGAAGCTTGGCCTTGGGCAAATAGATGTCTGCACCTGGGCAGGAGCTCTGCTGGCTGGTGGGGTACATCTGTATCATCCACCCCCAAAACCTCTCTGAATCAGAGCACACTGGGTGTGTGCCTGCTTACATGAGGTGGCTCTGGCCTAGCAGGCCCAGCAGCCCTGCCAATCCCTGTTCTCCTCTTGGCTCAGAGGACTGCAGCTCACTCCCTGCCCTTTCTCTGGACTTATGCATGACCCAAGACCCACCCCAGACTGACTTGAGCTGGAAACTGGCAGGCAGTTTAACCAGGGTTTCCTCTCTCTCTCCCACTCAAAGGCCTGGTATCTTAGCCCTGGGTTTTTGGAGCAAGAACAGGGTCTAGCGGGGCATCTGTCTCTTCTCAGTTGTTTGGGAGGGACAGTGTAGGGACCTAGTGGCCCTGGCTCCTTAGGACTTGTTCACTTTTAGTTGATAGTGGAGGATAATACATCTAGTGGATAATTCGTTTACTTGATCCAATTAGGGGCTTGAGGTTTCTGGGGATCACACTCCTGTAACTTCAGGAACTCAGCCTAGACCCCTCCCTTTTCAGCAAGACCCATGCTTGTGTCCCCGGGCCCCTAGTGAAGGGGCGCCCAGCTTCCCGGAGCCCAGCCTCGGGCCGCCTGCCCCGCCCCCGCGCGCTCCCTCCGCCCTCCCCAGCGCGCCCGCCCGGGGCGCTGTTTCTACCCGGCCAAGCCCAGCCCGGCGCGTGTGGCAGCTTGCAGCCCCGAACTAATCCCCGCGGGCCGCGCAGACGGCTCTCCACGAGGGCGCCCCCTGCCTAGCGCTCCGCCCCTCCCGCCCGCCAGCCCAAGCCCTCTAGCTGTCTAGGGCCGCCCGCGCTGCTGACACCCAAGTGACAGACCTCGGCCCCTTCTTGGTTTGGCCAGCACGGGCCCGGGCTCCTGTCATTGCGGCCCGGATCCCAACCTTGGCTTTCTAAGTCACCCGCGGGCCCTAAGACCAGCGGGGAGCCCGCTAGCGCTCCTGCTTCGGTTTCTGCGCCTTAGAGACTCAGACAAGCGCCGCGGCCCGCGCCCCTACCGCTTGGGGTCAAGCAAGGAAGGGAAGCTCTGCAGTCCTCTCCCCAGCCTCGGTATCCCTTGGGGGCCCCCTGTTCCTCTAGACTAAGTAAACCCGGGTGTCTTGATCCGTCTCCCTGCGGCCTGGTGAAAGTCCAGGGGTCTTTGACACTTGGGGGCGAGTTCGGAGCAGTGGAACCGCGTGGGGTTGGCGCGGCGCCAGGCGTTCCCGGGTTCACCTGCAGTTTAATAAAGCAGGAGGTGAGCTGGGGGGACGGGTAGGGGAGAGGCTAAGGATAGATGGGGAGACTTGCCGAGGCTAGTCAGGTGGGGCGGGCCTCGAGCTGGGAAGGGGCGGGGCAGCGGCTCCTGACCCCGCCAGCGATGGCTGGGGCGCCTCCTCTGCGCCTCGGATCGCCACCCTACCTCTGTGGCTCCCGCGTGGTAACCCCTCGTTTCTTCCTCTTCCTCCTCAAAAAGGAGGCTCTGGGCTTCTGGAAAGAGAACTGCCATTCTGTCTCTCTCCCCTCCCCCACCTCTGCCCGGCCTCCATAGCTCTCCTGCCCCACTGCACATCTGGGTCGGCCCTCCAGCAGGGCCGTTTCCTGGTCCATCTCACCCTGGATGAGCTAGATTTAAATCTCACGCGGTCACTAGGGTGGCAGCTGGCCCTTGACATTCTGGTTCCTTTCCCCAATCTACCTTCTTTTCAAACTATAAATTGTCTACTGTGGAGTCCACTGACCCTGACTTCCCCCTAAGTGGAGTATCAGGAGACTGACCTTCCTTCTGACCCAGGTTGCCAAAGGGATTCCCTTGAAGTGGGTTCTGTCACGCTTAAATTTCAGGAACTCCGGGGGGAGTTGTAGGAAGGTGGTAACTTGGGTTTTCCTCAAGGCTGTTGTCATTCTGTTGGCCTATCGCCTTGAGTTGCGCAGGAAGGATGCTTCTGATGAAGGAAGGAGGGGAAGGGTGCCTGACCACCAGGGGTGGACAAGCCTGAAAATTTAATGGGGCTTCACCCAGCCAAAGAGGAGAACCAGAGGCCTGGGAAGGGGGAGGGGTGAGGGTTGGGATAAGGACTTGCAGGGGACTGTGGGGGCCCTAAGCCCATGCTGGTTGCTTTAACTGGCCCAAGGGTAGCTATGATCTAAGTACCAAAAGACACACGTTCTCAGCTTTTGGTACTGAGGACCCAGGTAGGTTGGTGCCTGGGTCTTAGGGAAGAATAAAGACTCTCTCAGGCCCTCACTCCAAAGGTTCCTCCTACAAGAAGGTTTGAATGAGGTAAGGTGCTGTCGGGAGCTGATCTCAGTGAGGGCAGGGCTTGATCATCTCCCTGAGGCCTGATGAGAGATTCACAAGCAGGTCCTGAGAGTTCCCACACAGTTAAGCTGCTACCTTCTTCAGCCCCAAATCTATTCAAAATGAAAGGAAAGAGACTAGCAGACTCCACAGCAAGCCAGGCTTCCAACCAGAAGAAACAAGGGTTTTTGTTTTGTCTGTCCCCAACCCCCCCCCCCCCGGGGTTCAAACTCACAACTTTGCACTTGCCAGGCGGGCACTTGTACCATGGAGCTCTCTCCCCAGCCCCGAAACCAACAGTTTTTACTTTCCAAGGGGTGGCTCTTTTCCCACAGACCTCTTTTACACTGTTTCTATATCTAGGTCTCTAGAGCCTTGGATACATGGTGACATTCAGATGGGAAAATTGAGGCACAACCACATCCCAGAAGGTCCTGTTATTCTAAAAACACCCAGTAAATTAGCCAACACCTATTAAGCCCTTGAAGCATGTTGTGCATTATTCTAAACCACTTTATGCTTTAGGGTCCTCAAACTGTCTATATGTAGCAGGTCCTGTTATCCTTCTTTTATAAATGAAGCTAAGAGAGGTTGGGTAACTTGCCAGTGAGGTCACCCAGTTGATAAATGAGCAGCAGTGATGAAGTTATGCAGGCCACCTGGTTTTATTTTATTTATTCATTTTTTGCAGGACTGGAGTTCGAACTCATAACCTTGCACTTGCCAGGCAGGCACTTGTACCATGGAGTTATCTCCCCAGCCCCTAGACCACCTGATTTTAGAGCTTGCACCCAAATGCTTCCCAAGCTGTAAGAGCAATATAGCTCCATTCTGTGCCCAGAGGTGAGCTGGTGCAGTGGAAGTGTACTCCAAGAAATATAACACACACACACACACACACACACACACACCTGTCCATGCTTGTGTGAATGCATAGCCCCATTCAGTGTCCTGTGTAAGAATTGTTGCATACACACAATTTCTCTTGTCTTCCCCTACTCCCCATAGGAGCACTCACAGATTACTTGCATGGAAGGATGGAAACCAGACTTCTCTGACTTGAATGGGCAGTGCTCAAGCTTCTTTAGCCCATCCTACTTCCCCACTACCCCTCTCATCATCTTTCCTCAGTACTCTCCTGCCCTCCGAGTCTCCATCCCAGCCCCTTCCTGGCCCTTGACTGCAGCCTGTAGCAGCAGCTGACTCCACTTAAATGCTGGCAGTCCCTGTCCCAGATCAAAGGCAGGGCAGCTAATTGTGCATCTTAACGAGCCCCCCTTCTGCTCCGGGCAGCCCAGCTGGCTATGTCTCCACCCCTCCTCCCCTCCAGCTGGCCAGATGGCACAGTGCCTGCGTCTGCCCTAGACAGTTGGGGCCAGAACCGAAACTGGGGCCCTGCATGGGAGCTGGAGGGAGTGGGAGCAGACTCAGTAGGCTGGACTTCTCTGAGGCCTAGATGCATAGAGCAGAGGGTGACTATAGACACTGTACTTGATCACCTGTACAGGTGATTATGACAGCTGTTAAAGGCCATGTAGAGAAAGACATCTTGAGCTGCATGGAGTAGGAGTGTTCACTCTAGGCTATGGATTTCATCTATCTAGATTCCTCCAGGCCTGCCCTTGAACATGACAGAGTCTGAAAGATGGTTGTTAGCCCTGTGTGCCCCTCCCCCACAGGACCAGCCTCTTGCTTTTCTGTGATACAAAGCATAAGCGTATAAGCAAAGCGATAGGAACTGGAGAATGGGCTATACCATTTCTTTCTTGACAACTAGGTGCCCTTGAGACCAGTGTCCTTCAGCAGGAAATCGCTGGCCCTAGGGAGGTGAGAGAGCTGGGTGTGGGCCAGGGTCTATAACCCATGTGACCTTGGGCTTTCCTATTTGTATAGTACAGTGTGTGATTGGTAGTGATTGTGGCAGGGTGATCTCTGAGGTCTGGGCTGCCTGTAGAGGTCTGAGTATTGCCATGTGTCCTAGAGTAGGCTAATGACTCCCCCAGAATAAGAGAAGCGCTCAAAGTTCCAAAGATAAAAGGCTGGGTATAAATGCAGGGTGTGCTTCCCAGGGACTTGGGTCCACCCTCCTCCCTTAGGCCCCACCATCCCAGAGCAGTTTTTGCTCCCCTGCAGCTCTTGCCAATTTCTGGGATCCCTTTGAAGGCTCCAGCCCAGTCCCATCCCCTAACATCTGCTCATGGCTGGGTCCTTTACAGAAAAGCTGAGTGCTGAGGTACTATAAGCTGGAAAGAGAACATACAAAGGGAGTCTGCTTTGAGGGTGGCCAGTAGCCTACGTGATTTATTTTAGAGTGGATCATGAATCCTTGGGCACTGTCCTTGATCAGGGTGAAATAAAGAGCAATTACTTGAAAATGCAGCAGGAATGAATTAGGTCAGACAGCAGGAAGAACTTCTCAATAAAAGTGAATATTTATGTAGTATGTACTACGAGTAAAATGCTATTCTAAACACTATGTTTAATGTCTCATTTAAGTCTCAGAATGACAATGAGGCCAATAAGAACTCTATTTTAAAGGTGAGGAACTGAGGCACTGTGAGATCAAATCATTTGGCTAATGTCACATAGCTATTTACTGGTAATTGGAAGAGCTGAGATTTAGGCACAGGCAATCTGGTTCCAGAGATCAGTTCTTATCTGCCAAACATCTTGTCTGGTGATCATCATCACATTGTTGTTACTGTGATTGTTGGTCTTTGCCTGGGCAGGAAAATAAGAAAGAACAGTGCTCTATGAGCAGGAGTGAGAATCCAGTAAGATTGGGCTAGGGTCTCTGTCCCAGCCTGGTTTGCCCTCTGGGGTCTGTGTGTCCTCCAGGTCTCTGAAGCTGGGGTAGAAGGACCCAGAGTTTTTATTTCTTCTGAATCTCTAGCTTCCCTGGAGGCTATCAGCCTTCTGCCAGGTCCTGGGTTTCTCCTACAAGACCCATGGCACAGGTAGATTCTCCTCCCTGGGTGGAGATTATTCTTGTGCCTATCTTTTCTCTGGGGTCCAGAGGCTGGGCAGAGACTTATACCACAAACTGGTACTAGCTCATCCTTTCTCAGATTCAGAATATGCAAGAAGTAGTATGCAGGCCTCATAGCTGAACCCACTTTGCAAGTAGGCCACCCTCTGCTGCAGGTCCACAGGTCCAGGGCATTCCCAGAGGATGGCTCAAGTGGGACCACAGAGAAGGAAAGTAGTATAGACAAGTAAATGGCCGGGCTGGCCCAGCTCTAAGCCCCTGAGAACAGCTGAGTCAGGAAGTCTTCTGTCTTTTGAACATCAGTGGAAGTCTTCCTCCTTGGTCTGCAGCACTTCTACAGGCTGGACTCATGGAGGTCCCTTGATCATCCCTCAAATGTCTTCAGCTGCCCTTGACATCACAGGCAGAGTGGTGGCCATTTTGGAGTGACTTTCAGATATGTCCTGTGGATGAGAACAGGGACCATCAAGGGTTGTGGGCTGGGCCTAAGGTAAGGTACATACCTGCTGGAATGGGCAATCTTGGGTCAGGACACTTTAGAAACAGGCTATCTTCTTTTAGCTGTCCTCCTACCCACTGGCATCACCTGGGGCCTGGAATTCCATCACTGACACTTCACTCTTTTTTTTTTATTCTTTTTCTTGTTTCAGAACTTTTGTTTGTTTATTTATTTATTTTCATGGCCGGCTCAGCCTGCCCTGAGGGCAGGGCTGGTGCAGCATGTGGTGCTGGGGATCAGGGATCTAACTGTGGTCCCTGCAGCCACCTAAGCTTTCCTAAGCAGGGGCTTTAGACCACTGAGCCATCCTGCCGGGCCCCTGACACTTCACTCTTTAAGTTAAAGTTTGCCTTCTTTTTTCAGGCTATTTACTTATTTCATTATTTTGGAAACAAGAATCACTCTTAGAACCTCAGCTTACCAGGTAGGCCCAATGCTGCTGAGCTATATCCCCAGTCCCTACGCAGGCTATTTTAAAATAGCAGGTAACATCATGAAAGGTAATCGACTAAATCCCAGATCTGGAAAAGAGTGTGTTTACCAGGTGCTTTCTGCCTTAAAGCAGTGATCTACACACGCAGTACTAAGCTTTCTAAGGGTGGCATTAATGAAAAGGGAAAGGGAGAGCCCCAAGGAAACAGGCTAGGCCCGGGACCTCCTCGCTATGTCTGGCAGAATGCGTGGCTTCTGGTATAATTCCTGCCCTTTTTTGGCTCTCTGCCCTTGTACCCGACCCTCTGCCACACTGGTTTGAAGACACAGTTGGACCGGATGATCAGGGGAAAATTATGGCGAATCCCCTCCAGACTCCATGTTTTTTGGTCTCTAACTACAGGTTTTCGAGAGAGCGCTTTCGCATACGCCATTGCCGCCGCCGGCGTGGTGCACGCGGTATCTAACGCGTGCGCTCTAGGCAAACTGCGGGCCTGTGGCTGTGATGCATCCCGACGCGGGGATGAGGAGGCTTTCCGTCGGAAGCTGCATCGCCTGCAGCTGGACGCGCTTCAGCGCGGTAAGGGCCTGAGCCACGGGGTTCCAGAACACGATGCCCTACCCCCTGCCAGCCCAGGCCTGCAGGACTCCTGGGAATGGGGCGGCTGCAGCCCCGACGTGGGCTTCGGGGAGCGCTTCTCTAAGGACTTTCTGGACTCCCGAGAGCCTCACAAGGACATCCACGCCCGCATGAGGCTCCACAACAACCGAGTCGGGAGGCAGGTGAGAGCCCCGGCCGGTCTGCAGGCTGGCTTCACTTCCCTCTGCCTAGAGCTCCCTCCCTCCCTTCCCCAAGCTACCTGTTCCAAGACCCAGACTGCTCTGCTAACCTCAGCAAACTTTTCATTGTCCTCTCCTAATTTAATCAAGGAGCATGTGGTTGCCTAAGCTTTAGACCACTGAGCCATCTCACCGGGAGATAGCTCCGTGGCACAAGTGCCTGCCTGGCAAGTGAGTGCAAGGTCGTGAGTTCAAACTCAGGTCTCGCCAAAAAAAAGCATGGCTTGAAGACCTACTCATCTACTCCGTACTGAGAGTAGGCCTTGCCAGGCACCCTCCTTCTCACCCCCAGCCTGTTCTTCCTACTTTCTTCGGTGATCCTAGAGAAAAGATGAGGCTGGCTGGCTGGCAGGAACTGGAGGTGTAGGCCTGGGTCCTCACCCTGTCTCCTTTATAAAATGAGAAGGCGCAACTAGACAGTCATCAGATGCCCCCAGCTCTAATGTCCATGGCACCATGAGTCTGTGATCTCTGGTCTCACCATCTGTCCCCATCCAGAAGGAGAGATTCTTGCAAAGTGAAGGAGCTAAATGAGATTCCAGGGGCCACATGGACCTTTCTCTCCTGCCCTTGAATGTTCACAGAACCTCAGAGCTCACAGTATTCATTCAAACTAAATAGGGGCCAGAGAGATAGCTCAGGAGGCACAAGTGCCTCCCTGGCAAGTGCAAGGTCCTGAGTTTGATCCCCAGTTCCACAAAAACATTAAGTACATAAATAAATAAAAAGGGGAAGGGGAAGAAGGAAAGGAATAGCCTTCATTTCTTTTTTAGTACTAACGTGTTAGGTACTGAGTACCTTATTACATATCAGCCAATTTAAACCTTACAGCTACCAAAGATGTGAACACTATTATTAACCTCAAATTCAGTTGTGGAAACTGAGGCAAAGGTGACTAAATCCTGGTGGAGATGGTGCAACTCGTGAGAGTATAGAGGCAGAATCCATCCCCAGGCACTGGAACTCTGAGCCTGTACTTGTTTGTGGTCTGGAGTGGAGTCTACACTCCTTGTACGTATATAGTGTGGAGTCTTTGCTCTGCTGCCTCATGACCCCTACTGGTAGCTCTGCACTCTCCTTTCCTGGCAACTAATCCCTCCCCTACCCCTTCTCTTGACCCTGCCCAGTCTGCTCAGACCTAGGTCCATGCTTCCTCTCTTCTTCTTTCTCTTGAGCTCTTAACCCACTCCAGTTCATCTTTCTTCAAAATCCAGATGATTGAACAAACCCCCGCTTTGACTTGGAGGTAGGGTAAACTGAGGCACACCCACCCGCAGGTCCCTACCAGCTCCCACTCAGCCTTGGCCTGTATGTGCCTACAGCTTATTTCCCAAGCTTCAGTACGATACCAGGCTCACTGAGGGTGCCTCCTCCCCTCCTCGTTAAACTGGTTAATTAATGGCTGCTGCCTGTGGGAAGCAGATGTTTTGGAGCTGTTGGCCTGGGGAGGCACTGGGCTTGTTCCCAGGTGGTGCCGACACCATGGGCTGCACAAGCAAGCTGGACGGCTCTTTAAGACCTAGAAGGAGAGAGTCCTTTTCTCATGGTCCTCCTGTCTGGCTTCAGAGCCCCAGATCATTGCTATCCTTATCTGAAAAGTGTGTTTTTCTGAATGGCATTGAAAGATGGATGTGGCCAACTCACCTTCGATGGGGTGTCTGCTGCGGATAACACCAAGGGGTTCTTTGGGAGGCAACTGCCCAGCAGGGTGAGAGCTGGCAGGGGGCATAGATTGTGTTTCCACCACCACCTGCCTTGGAGGTCTAGGGACCTTGGTCTGCTTTCACTTCACGGGAAGAGAACCAGGCTCTCACTGGGTTCTGTTGCGCCTTCAGGCAGAGCTTTGGCACCTGCTGGCACTCAGTTCAGGGCAGAATAAGCCCCAGCCAGCATCCTGGGAGAGAGTGGTCACTTTGGGCCCTGCAGCCCCTCCTTCGTGGATGCAGATCTCTGCAAACAGGGGTCTGGGTTACCATGGTGAACAGAATATTCTCACATTAACAGCCTGCAGTGAGGACAGTTGCTTGGAGCATGGATGTAGGTACCTCCTCCTCTTCTGGTTTCTGCCCCAGCTAAGGAAAGAGAGGGAATTCCCCTTAAGATCTGTTATCCTCCTTCAGGAAGCAAGAGCCCCGCTTCCAAGGGCCCACTGCAGCTGCAGAGAAGGCCAGCAACAAGAAGGGAAATTCCCCCAGGGCCAGGCCAGGTGGCAGGCGGATGGAAGCCCTGCGGAAGCGCAGCCGGCAGAGGGGCGCTAACAGCTAGGCTCAGAAATTTCCAGCCTCAGTGTTTGTTTCTGTTTAATGGGAACTGGTTTCAAAAGCCTAGGAGATTCTCCCAGGCCAGTTCCAGTGGCGGAGGAGGGCAGGGCGGCGGGCCAGTGTCACCTCTCATGCTGCCTCCCTCTGCAGGCGGTGATGGAGAACATGAGGCGAAAATGCAAATGCCATGGTACGTCCGGCAGCTGTCAGCTCAAGACTTGCTGGCAGGTGACGCCCGAGTTCCGCGTCGTGGGGGCGCTGCTGCGCAGCCGCTTCCATCGTGCCACGCTCATCCGGCCGCACAACCGCAACGGCGGCCAGCTGGAGTCCGGCCCCGTGGGGGCACCCTCGCCAGTTCCAGGTACTCCGGCCCCACGCCGCAGAGCCAGCCCTGCTGACCTAGTCTACTTTGAGAAGTCACCCGACTTCTGCGAGCGGGAGCCACGTCTGGACTCGGCGGGCACCGTTGGCCGCCTGTGCAACAAGAGCAGCACCGGCCCGGATGGCTGCGGCAGTATGTGCTGCGGCCGCGGCCACAACATCCTGCGCCAGACGCGCAGCGAGCGCTGCCACTGCCGCTTCCACTGGTGTTGCTTCGTGGTCTGTGAAGAGTGCCGCATCACCGAGTGGGTCAGTGTGTGCAAGTGAGCGGCCCAGGCTCCTTGGGCCGGGGAAAGCTGTCCCTCCCACATCTGAGCCCTCTGCCTCTTGGGGTCTTTACTGGGCATCACTACCTGTGCTCTTGGGACAGAAGGTTGTACTGCAGGATCTTACAGGGTCTGCAGTCGGTAGATGACAGCCCAGGCCTGTCTGACACCACCATTCACTTCTGTGGGGCCTAAGATTGATTGGTCCTCCTCTTCCTGTCCGGACCTCAGACTTTCCAGTGAGACTAGAGAAAGCTCTACATCCTAGCACAACTGTCAACCAGGCAGCCCAGCCAGTAGGCCTGTCTCCCTTTTCCCTCTACCCTAGAGGGGGATCAATGGGACCTAATACACAGGGAAGGAAGACTGAAGAAAAGAAGAGGACCTAAGGAGATTAAATGATTCCATAAAGGCCCCTAGATACCCTGCTCATGGCCTCTGCCCCTTATCCCCCTCACCATTCAGGTATCAGATATTTATTTTGCACTGTCTTGGTGGCACTCCCTGGGGGGAGGAGAGGCACTGGAGACAAGGATGTGAATAAGAAAGAAACAGCACCCGCCTTCTCGGAGTTTACGTTTTGCAGTGGGAGATGGAAGAAAGCAATAAACACACAAACACAGTCATTTCAGACAATGTTATGTGCTGTGACCAAAATAAAGAAAATAAAGCAGGGTGCCAGTCGGTGTACAGTGCTTTGTTGGGAGTCGCAGCCCTTTCCAATAAAACAGGAAGCTTGAGTTGTGATGTTCCCGTGGTAACCTGCAAAGGTGGACAAGGAGCCATTCGGAGATAAGAGGTAGTGCTTTCTGGCAGAGGCCAAGAGAATGCAAAAGCTCTAGGGCAGAAAGACCTCCACCTGTTGGAGAAACCACAGAGGCCCCAGGGACATCAGTGAAGAAATCAGGAGCAGGAGAGGCCTTCAGAGGGTGGGCAAATGTCAAATTGCATGTCTTTCTAGGCCTGGGTAAGAAGTTGGGGTTTTATTCAGGAGGAAATGGGAACATGTAGATTCTTAAGCTGGGGAGTATCATGGTTTGATTCCCATATGGATTGTATGGGGATCTGGCTGAGGGGAACAAGGTGACAGCTGGAACACCAACTAGAGGGTTACAGCTGTCTTCCAAGCTAAAAACCAGGCCTGGATGGAGGCAATGGAAATGACAAAAAAGGGCTGGTTCCAGCATCCTCCGTGCCAGAGTGCCAACCGCCCACTTTGTGCCCGAGCCCTCTGCCACAAGCCAGGACGAGTGGCCGTGCCTAGCAGCAACCGTCGGTAGAGACAGGAGGCACTCTGAGAGGACTAATCCTGGGCAAGACCCAGCTCAACCTAGCCCAGCGCCCCGGGGAACAGGTGGGGCCAGGAGGTGCGGCTGGGAAGAAGGCGGAGGGGGAGGGCTGCAGACTCACTGTCTGGAGCTGGGCTCTTGGAGTGGGGTGGAAAGGCTGGGTATGTGATTTGTGAGCAAGGCTCAGGGGACAGCTTTCCTGGGTCTCTTTTGCCCTGAGAGTCTGTGCACAGGGTGCTCCTTAGCAGGTCATAATCACTCCCTGCCCTCATGCCCATCAGAACACTGCTGGGGTGGCAGATTGGGTCCTGGGTTGCACCTCCTTGACTCGGATCTGATGATTTTTCAGACCCTCAGGTTATCAAGAAATGAACACCTCAGCGGCTTCACTGAGGTTTCCTGCTGCTCATAGCTGGGGATCATATTGGCTGCCTCAGTTTATTCCAGAATGGCATCTTTCTTGAACAAGTCTTGTTACTTTTCCCAATTGCCTGCCCTCTCACATCTCACATTTTCCTACCACTGTCACATGTTTCCCTACCATTCATGGGGATGGAAAGAAAAGGAGACTCTCAGCACGATGACAATGTACCCCTGTGGTCCCCCCAGGCAGGAGATTTGCTCTTCACTCTGAGCCCTCCAATTGCCTGCACCACAACAGCTCCTAGGCATGCCTAAGGCCGCAGGCCCTTTCAAAAGCTCAGCTCTCCTGCTTTGGTGGAATACTGGGTTTCTCCTCCCATCCCCCAAAAGATGGCCCTACAGGTGGGGCGGGAGAGTGCATGTCCCCAGGGATAGGGGGTAGGCAGGAGCAGCCAGACACACCTGCCTCATTCCTTTCCTCTTGTTCACCTTGGAAGAGCTGTGGGGGCTGGGTTCCCACCCCCTGCCTCCCTCCCATTCCAGGGTGGAGGAATTGGTGGCTGACGGAATTGGAGGTGTGTATATGGGGTACTCTGACCCCTAACAGTGTCCGCTACAGCATTAGCCGCGGTCACACTGTCCTTTGCCTTCCAAGCCTATGGGGGGTGTAGGGTGTGTGTGTGATTGAGACAGACAAGATGAGCGCTCTAGCATCAAGCTAGGGAGTGAGCTAGAAGAGGTAGCACTGAGCATGCCACCCCTGAGGAGGGTGGTGGCAGAGTGGAACAGGAGTTGTAGGCAACACAGTTTAGTGAGCTGGACCATGGTGAGGAGATGTATGCTAGCTTGACCTGTGAAGGATAAAAAGTTGAGAAAGGAATAAATGGGGTGTTGCCCCACTCCCCATTCTTTTCTTGACCCAGAAGTTGAGTTCTGAGACCAAGGCTGGACCCCACAAGAGAAAGGTTAGGGTGTGGGACTTGGCGAGGGACTTAACTGGGATGTACAGATGGTGAAGAGTGGGAACGGAGGCCTGAGAGGGTGCTGGGCTTGGGCAGTCTGGCCAAAGGGTGAGGCAGGAATAATCGCGCTGAGTGGACGAGGGAGCAATGGGCTGAAATTAAGTGGGAGGGTGGAGCTGAGATGGGGGACACCAGGGGTGAGACTTGAAAATGGGAGCAGGAGATGACCCGAGGTCATTTGGAGAAGACACCCCCCAGCACCTTTCAGCTGATAGACCCTGGGTTACTGTCTTGTAAGCAGAAGTGATAGTAGGCTCTAATGGAGTCCAGATTGTCCCAAGAGGAGAAAGTGAGGGGACTGATAGAACGAGGGTGGTAGATAGAGTAGCAGGCAGTGGTGGAGTTGAGGGTCGCGGTCAGGCAGCCGGCTGGAGCGGGATCAAAATCTATCATCTGGTCTCTCTGTTGCCAAAGAAAGGGGATGACCGCTCAGAATCGCCCAGTGAGAAGGCCGGTTAGGGTCTTCCAGGTTTCCCTGCTTTCCTCAGTGAGTGAATGCGCCTCCAGCTAGCCCCAGCAGGGGGCCTTCCCGGCTGGAGAGTGGCCAGATCCTTGTCGCCCCCCCCTTTCCCTTCCCAGCCCCCCTTCTCCTGTGGTTGCCGGCAGCTGCCTGCGGTCGCCCCAGCCCCTGCACTCAAGGCACGGGGACTTTCCAACAGGGGAAAAAATGACTTAATGAGAGTGGGAGCCGGGGGCGGGAGGGACAGGTCCCTGTAATCACGGTTCCGCTGTGGGGCCTGCGTGCCTCCGGGGCCTTCCCTGGCTTCCGGCTGCCAGCGACCCCTTTGGGTTCTGCTGGGGGAGAGGGACAGGTTGGCGACAAGGGGATCCCTTCTCAAGTCCCAGGCTTTCAGGGGCCTTCCAGATGGCTTTTCCCCCCTGGGCTCGCCGTACGTAGAAGCTAACCATCCGTGATCCTTCCTCTTTGGACGCAGTGTTTTTAAATTGGGATGTATGCCCCTCTCCAGAGCGGGGATCCTCTTTTATGGTTTCGAGGGGTAAAAGGTCGGGGAGAGAGAGCCCTTTGCCACTCGGCGGCTGCGTACTCCGAAGCGCTTCCGGTTGCTGTGGCAACCAGGGCAGCTGAAGTGCGTCCGCTTGGCCAGGAGGCTCCCGCCTCCCGCTTTTCCTGCGGCCCGCGAGGCCAGGCTGGGCGCTGCGGTGCGCGGGGGTGGGGGTGTGCCGTTACCATGGCAAGGGTGCGCTAGGAGGGCACATTCTTCCCCAGGGTGGGAGCGCCCTGGGGAGGGTGGCGGGGGCGGCAGAAAGGAGAGCAAGGGGGTGGTCAGAACAAGGGAGGAGTCTCAGGCAACACCAACCAGGACTTCTGAGGTTAGTGGGGAGTTTGGAATCTGACCTCCTGTAGCTCCCCCAAAGCATCCCTCTCTTTACCCCACTCGCGCCCTTGCAAGGGTTCAGCGGGCCAATCTAATGTCCAGGATGGGAATACCCAACCAACGACCCCGAAGGCCTTTAGAGTTCTTCCAAGGCCTAGCCTGTAGAGCTAAGCGAACAGCTCCTTCCCGGCTGAGACGCAGCCTAGACTTCAGGGAGAAGACCTGCAATTACGCTCCTTTGCTTGCCCCTGCGCCGCCGCCCATTCCTCTCCCGCCTGGGTCTACACCGTCAATTACAGAAATGCGCAGCAACAGATCGCCCTGGAGCCCCGGGAGGGGCTGGGGTGAGGACAGCAGGCAGGTAGAGGGGGCAGGGCCCCTGGGGTTGTCATCGGCCTTGGGGTTCTTAACTGGGCTTTCAGACTTAGGCCTTTTAGACCAACTTCTCCGCTCCAGACGATATGGGAAGGAGGAGTGTACTGATGCTCGGACATGCTGTGCCTTAAGTTTCTACGCCTCGACTGCACACCGCATTGTGATCAGAAAAAGCACAGGGAGGATCTGTTGTATGGCGTGGATGCTGGAGAGTCCGGCGTCTGGGACTGCGGACTCAAAGAGTTCCAGGCACTCAAGGCCGCTTCCCTTTCCCACTGCTGCGTGAGTTTCTTGGCCCTGCGCCCAGCCCAGTGGACGCTGAACCACCTATCCCAAGGCTGCTGTCAGCCCAAACTGCTTTTGTTGGAGTTAGAAAACGGGGTCCCCTCTGGACATTAAAAGGGCCCTCTCCTCCCACCCACCCCCCATTCTGTCCCAGAAGGGAAGTCACCCTCACCCCCCCAACCCCCGCCGTCCCCTGCGGGTTACTCTGCAGGGGCTAGGGTTGGAGCTTTGCGCCTCCCACATCTGGCCTGCAGCTGGACTGAGCCCACTGAACACTACTGAAGACACGGCGCCCTCTGTTGGTACGCAGCGGTGGCGCAGCTACCGCCGCCCCGAAGTCTGGCTCCTGTGCTACAGTTCAGGGGTCTCGGCTTTCACCCATTTGGTGCCCACTGCCCTTGGGAACTACCCACCCTACGCCTCCTGTCGCTTCCAAATCCAGATTCACAGGCCCTTTGCTTTCCGTGGGCCAAGTCTTGCTGACCCTTCTTCCTGCATTTCTGTAGACTTAAAACCCTGTCCTTCGACCTAGCTGTTCCCAAATCTCCCATCTTTTTTAATAGTCGGAGTTCGATCTGCGGGTCTGCGAAGGATCACTTCACGCCCAATGTGAAAGTCCTAAAATAGAAACGTGATTACATAAATTACCCCCCATTTGCTCAGTGGAATTCCTCGCTGCGTCCTTAAAAATGAGTTCGTTGAAGTATATTTAGTGACTGAGATAGTGTTCGCTCTACATTTGAGGAGAAGGGATTTAAGGCACAAAATAGCGTAGCGCAAGGCCTTTGTACTGAAACGAAAACGTTTAGATGTGACTTGCCTTTTAAAAATTTAAAACAAGCATCAAACGCTAAGAAGTTATTTTGGGTGGGGGAGTATAGGTAGTTAAAATTTTACTGTGCTTATCCTTATTTTTATTTGCCTATAATAAATGCTTGCGCACAGCAATGATTTTATATACAAGGCATTTTGGCTCAAAGTGGAAGCATGAAATTATATTAGAATAAATTAACTGTTAGAAAGATCTCCTTTAAGTGAAAACCATCATACCAGAGAGATGTATGCACACCCCTGCTTATAGTGGCACAGTTTTCTTTTTCTTTTTTCTGGTGGGACCAGGGTTCAAACTCACGACCTTGCACTTGCCAGGCAGACACTTTTGCCATGGAGCTATCTCCCTGGCCCCTGGCACAGTTTTCTTTTCTTCCTTTCTTTCTTTCTTTCTTTCTTTCTTTCTTTCTTTTTTTTTTTTTTTTTTTTTTTTTTTTTTTTTTTTTTTTTTTTTTTTTTTTTTTTTTTTTTTTTTTTTTTTTTTTTTTTTTTTTTTTTTGTCTTTTTGAGACAGGGTCTCACTATGCAGTTCAGGCTGGCCTTGAACTCACTTTTGTAGCCCAGGCTGGTCTTGAACTCACACCGATCCTACTGCCTCAGCCTCCCAAGTGTTGGGATTACAGGCATGCACCACAATGCCCTGCCCAGTGGCACAGTTTGTAACAACTACATTTTGGGGAAAAAAAAACCCTCAAATGTCCATCAACCAATTAATGGGGGGTCGGCAAGACAGCTCAGTGGACTGAGCGCCTGCTTAGGCAAGCTCAGGGACCAGGGGTTTTTTTAGAATTTTTATTTATTTTATTTTATTTTATTGTTTCAGAACTTTTGTTTGTTTATTTATTTATTTTTATGGCCGGCTCATCCTGCCCTGAGGGCAGGGCTGGTGCAGCACGTGGTGCTGGGGATCAAACTTCGGTCCTTGCAACGGCCTAAGCTTTCCTAAGCAGGCGCTTTAGACCACTGAGCCATCCTGCTGAGCCCAGGGAATAGGGTTTGATCACTGGCACTACATACCATGGCAACCTCTGAGTCTGAACATGGTGGCACATGCCTATAATCCCAGGCATTGGGGAGGCTGAAAACAGGAGGATCGACTACGAGTCTGAGCTGCGTAGTGAGACCCTGTATCAAATACATTAAAAAGCTGGGCGTGGTGGCGCACGCCTGTAATCCCAGCACTTGGGAGGCTGAGGCAAGAGGACCGGTGTGAGTTCGAGACCAGCCTGGGCTACAAAAGTGAGTTCAAGGCCAGCCTGAACTGCATAGTGAGACCCTGTCTCAAAAAGCCAAAAAAAAAAAAAAAAACACAAGTACATTAAAAAAACAAAACAAAAAAAAATGGGCCAGGGAGATAGCACCTGCCTGGCAAGTGCAAGGTCATGAGTTCGAACCCTGGTCCTGCCTAAATAAATAAGTACACAAAAAACAACAAATGAATGAATAAAGAAGATATGTTTTTTTGTCTGTTATTTTTTTGTACTGGAAGATGTGGTTTTTATACAATGAAGTACTACTCTGTCATGGCAAAACTTAAGTTTGAGACTTTCTACGTAAACAGATATGCCTTGAGAACATACACTTAACCGAACTAAATCAGACACACATGTGAATACTACATAGTTTTTCTGGTGCAACAGACCAAAAGTATAAATAAGGATGAAAAATATATTACAGATATTGTGAAATAGGAAGAAAATGTTTAGGAGGGAAGGGGAACTAGAAAGAGGGGGAAAGGAAGGAGAAAACTAACAAAAAAAGGAAAAAGTAGAAACACAGCTTTTGAAAACAGGGAGTGCTGACAAGTGCAAGATCATGAGTTCAAATCCTGGTCCCTTGGAAAGAAAAAAAAGGAACGAGCACTTGGGAGGCTGAGGCAGGAGGATCGCTGCAAGTTCAAGACCAGCCTGGGCTACAAAAGTGAGCTCAAAGCCAGCCTGAACTGCACAGTGAGACCCTGTCTCAAAAAGTCAAAAAAAAAAAAAAAAAAAAAAAAAAAAAAAAAAAAAAAAAAAAAAAAAAAAAAAAAAAAAAAGGAACGAGGGAGTGTACAAGGAATTAGAGGGAGGAAAGGGGAATGAAGACAAAAATCAGTGTGTGTTGTGTATAGACACTAACACCCTACGGTGAATGTGAACATTATGTGTACCTACAATGCACCCTAAACTTAATTAATTAAAAAAGAACCTCTTTAAATCCAGAAATTAGAAGACCCAACCTCCTGACAAGAGCTAATATGAATAGTAATTGGGATTTACTTTTTAAAATTATAGTGATTGGAATTGAGAACAGGCTTTTTCCAACCTCTGACTCTCTGGGCCCAGGGAGGCCACGGGATTATTAGAAAAGTCTTTTTTTTTTTTTTTAATTTATTTATTTATTTTCTTGTTTCAGAACCTTTGTTTGTTTATTCACTCATTTTTATGGCCGGCTCAGCCCGCCTAGAGAGCAGCGCTGGCGCAGCATGTGGTGCCAAGGATCGAACCGCGGTCCCTGAAGCCACCCAAGCTTTCCCAAGCAGATGCTTTAGACCACTGAGCCATCCCGCCGGGCCCCAGAAAAGTCTTTTTCTAATTTAACTTTTATTTATTTATTTATTTATTTATTTATTTATTTATTTATTTATATTATGGCTGGCTCAGCCTGCCCTGAGGGTGGGGCTGGCTCATGTGGTGACAGAGATCGAATCTTGGTCCCTGTGGTTGCCTAAGCTTGCCTAAGCAGGTGCTTTAGACTGCTGTGCTATCTCACTGGCCCTTTTTCTAATTTCCAAATTCAATTTATTTATATACTGTATTTTAGGGCCAGGGAGATAGCTCAGTGGAATAAGTGTTTGCCTGGCAAACACGAGGTCCTGAGTTCAATCCTTGGTACCACCAAAAAAAAAAAAAAAAAAAAAAAAGAGCGATATATACTGTATTTTAGGGAAAGGTCTACAGGATGTTCAGGGTCTCACTACTAGATCAGACTTATTGTGATCCACCTATTTTCAGCTTCCCAAGAACTGGGATTACAGGCGCACACCACCATGCCCAGTCTCAATTGCTGTTTCAGTGTCCCGGGAGCAGGCCCAGCATGGCATGGGACTGAATCCCGGTCCCTGCTTCTGCCTAAGTAGGCACTTTAATCCTCTGAGCTATCTGGCCTGCCCTTAATTTTTATTTTAAAGAGAGAAAAACAATAAAAATGATACAGAATTTCAAAAACAAGATGATGGATAATTAACAATGGTAGCCAGGCGTGGTGGCTCACGCCTGTAATCCCAGCACTCGGGAGGCTGAGGCAGGAGGATCGGTGCGAGTTCGAGACCAGCTTGGGCTACAAAAGTGAGCTCAAGGCCAGCCTGAACTGCATAGTGAGACCCTGTCTCAAAAAGGCAAAAAAAAAAAAAATTAGCAATGGTTATTATGCTGCATATTCTTACCTTCAAAGTAATTGTTCAGATTATAATATAGGCATGTTAGATTTTTTTTTTTTTTTTTTTTTTTTTTTTTTTTTTTTTTTTTTTTTTTTTGCGTGACCGGGGTTCAGACTCACAATCTTGCACTTGCTAGCAGATTTTTTTTTTAATTTTTTTTTCTTGTTTCACAACTTTTTGTTTATTTATTTATTTTTATGGCCGGCTCAGCCTACCCCAAGGGCAGGGTTGGCGCAGCATGTGGTGCCGGGGATCGAACTGCAGTCCCTGAAGCCACCCAAGCTTTCCTAAGCAGGAGCTTTAGACCACTGAACCATCCTGCTGGGCCCCCAGGCATGTCAGATTGATTGAACAATATAAGTACTGTTTCTTTCAATAAACTAACAAGATTTTTTAAAGAGTGACTTAAATACTAAATGTATTTGGAAGAGTTAAAAAATTAAGGTTTATTTTTTTAAATTTTTTTTTTTATAACCTTTATTTGCTTATTCACTCATTTTTAGGGCTGGCTCAGCCCACGCCCTGACGGCAGGGCTGGCGCAGCATGTGGTGCCGGGGATCGAACCGTGGTCCCTGAAGCCACCCAAGCTTTCCCAAGCAGGCGCTTTAGACCACTGAGCCATCCCGCTGGGCCCCCAAAAAAACCTTTTTTTTTTTTTTTGGTACCAGGGATTGAACTCAGGACTTTGTGCTTTCTAGGAGGCACTTATGCCACTGAGCTATCTCCCCAGGCCAAATTAAGGTTTATTGAAAGTGTTGATGTTTAATTATTTGACCAATCTTACATACCTATATCTATTAATTTAAACAGATTTGATGATAAAAATATGTAATACAACCATTGTTAAATTTTTGCTCTTGTTTTGAAATTCTGTACTATATGTACTCTTGATTGTTACTGTTTTTCTATCTTTGTTTCTATTTTTACTCTTTAAAATAAAATTTTAAATATTAAAATTATTTTTAAAAAACCAATAAGAATTTTTTTTGTTATTATGGCTGACTCAGCCTGCCCTGGGGGTGGGGCTGGCACAGCATGTGGTGCCAGGGATTGAACCATGGTCCCTGCGGTTGCCTAAACTTGCCTAAGCAGACGCTTTAGACTGTTGATTCATCTCGCTGGCCCAAACTATAAGAATTAATTGCATAATCATCTTAACTATCTTGTGTGTGTGTGTGTGTATACATAAATATATATATAATATATAACAACATATATATTTAATTTCTTTCTTTCTTTCTTGTATATAAGGTCTCACTATGCAGTTCAGACTCATAGTGATCCTCCTGTCTTAGCCTCCTCAGTGCTGATATTAGAGGCATGCGCCATCATGCCTAGTTCCAGGGATAGTGCGTCATGTGGTAATTGGGGATTGAACTCAGGTCCTTGCACTTACAAGGCAAGCACTCCTAGCTATTTCCTCAGCCCTATTTTTTTTTTTTTGAAAATTTCCCTTCCTTCTTTATTCCTTTCCCTCATCCCAGTCAGTCTTTCTTTTTTAATAGTTTCTTTCCCTTTCATAGTATCTATTGTACCTTTTGGATCTTCTTTACTCTTTCATTTTCTTACACTAGGGAGGCAATATGATGTTTATGCATGTGAGTCTGATTTTTTTTTTAAGAATTATTTTATTTTATTTTTTCTTGTTTCAGAACTTTTGTTTGTTTATTTTTATGACCGGCTCAGCCTGCTCTAAGGGCAGGGCTGGCGCAGCATGTTGTGCCAGGGATCAAACTGTGGTCCCTGCAGCCACGTAAGCTTTCCCAAGCAGGACCTTTAGACCACTGAGCCATCCTGCTGGGCCCCGAGTCTGATTTTTTTTTTTTTCTGGCTTTTTGAGACAGGGTCTCACTGTGCAGTTCAGGCTGGCTTTCAGCTCACTTTTGTAGCCCAGGCTGGTCTCGAACTCGCAGCAATCCTCCTGCCTCAGCCTCCCAAGTGCTGGGATTACAGGCGTGAGCCACCACGCCCGGCGAGTCTGATTTTTTAAAAGGCTTTTCTTTGTTGTTTTGTTTTTCTATAGATTGACTGATTTATCTATTTGGTGCAGGGTCTCTCTCTGCAGCTCAGACTTGCAATGATCCTGTCTCAGCTTCCCCAGCTCTGGGATTACACGCATGTGCCACCATGCCTGGTTTTGGTGGCTAGCTCAGTGAGGAGCTGTCATGGCATGTGATACTTGGAGTCAATTGAGTCTTATTTCACTTTTTTTTTTTGTCTTTTTGAGACAGGGTCTCACTATGCAGTTGAGGCTGGTCCTGAGCTCACTTTTGTAGCCCAGGCTGGTCTCGAACTCGCATCAATCCTCCTGCCTCAGCCTCCCGAGTGCTGGGATTACAGGCGTAAGCCACCACGCCCGGCTTCATTATTTCACTTATGAATGTGTTCAAGTCTTTTTCTTTTTTTAAATTTTGAGACAGATTTTGCCTCAACCTATTTGAGTGCTTGGGTTACAAGGGTCCACCATACCTGGTTTGAAGAATCTTTAAATCCATATGCAGGGGCCTGGCGGGACGGCTGAGTGGTCTAAAGCGCCTGCTTGGGGAAGCTTGGGCAGCTGCAGGGACCTTGGTTCGATCCCCGGCACCATATGCTGCGCCAGCCCTGCCCTCGGGGCGGGCTGAGCCAGCCATAAAAAATGAGTGAATAAACAAACAAAGGTTCTGAAACAAGAAAAAAATTTAAAAAATTTTAAAAAAGATAAATCCGTATGCACACACATCCAGCGATATCTGGGCCTGGAATAATTGATTTATTTTTTGCTATGCTTACTACTTATGTATGAAGAAGGTACTATAATTAGCAAGATAGAAACTTTGTCAAGTGTTTAGTACTTCTTTCTCACTCTTCTCCCTCTATGATTTCTTTTCTTTCTTTCTTTCTTTTCCTTTTTTCTTTCTTTCTTTTTTTTTTTTTTTTTTTGCAGTACTGGAGATGGAACTCAGGACCTTGCACTTGCCAGGCAGGCACTTGTGCCACTGAGCTATATCCCCAGCTCCCAGTATTGTTTCTTTGTCACCACTAACTACTCTCTTCATGGACCTTTCAGGATCTTTGAATGATCCACCAACCGGTCCTTGTTGCCCTTCACTACATCAGCGACTTCATCCACTCTTTCATTGTTTCTCTCTCTCTCTCTCTCTCTCTCTTGGGTTTTTCTTGAGATAAGTTGTCACTATGCAGTTCATGTGGGCTTCAAACTTTCTATGTATCCCAGATTGGTCTCAAACTCATAGCAACCTTCAACCTTCTTGCCTCAGTCTCCCAGAGGGCTGGGATCACAGGTATACACCACCACATCCAATATTTTAAAAGGTACAGAAAAATTACAGTTGTACAAAGAACTCTTCCCTTCCTTGAACCACATAAGAATAAGTTGCTCACATGATGGTCCATCATTCATTTATGTTTTAGTATGTATTTCCTACAAATAGATATTTTCTCTTATAACTTAAATGCTCACCTTCAAGAAATTACTGCTGATATATTAGGACTATTTAATTCCTAGACCTTAGTAGACTTTCATTAATTGGCCCATATATCCTTTATAATAAAAAGATCCAGTCCACAATTACTCATTGCATGTAATTATCTGCTTCTTTTTTCATCTCCTGCCATCCAAGACAATTCATAAGCCTTTCTTTACCTACTTTTGAGGTTGCTGGGGCTTAAAACCCTGGGCCTTGTATATGCTAAGCAGGCACTTTGTGGAGTTATATCTGGATTATGCACTGTTATAGAATATTCCTCATTTGGCTTTATCTGTTGTTTCCTCTCCTGAGTAGAGGTGGGTTATGCATAATTCCCCTCCTCCAATAGGGAAGTGGCTCACAGCCTTCTGCATGGGTACCACCGAACGATAACCTGTTAGCTCAGTTTCTAGAGTAGCTAGGATTACCTGTGAGTGCCACTGTGTTTTCTGAGTTATATGTCTTTGGCCACATTACAGAGGTTGAGTGTTTTCCCTATTGTCTTTATTATTTGTTATGATGCTTGAAATTTCTCGTATTTGCTCCAGCTACCTGGACGACTTTATCACTATAATTCTTGCTACACCAGGAAGGACTTTCTGTCATGGCAAGATGCTCCAGGCTCATCTTGTGCTTTCTGTCCCTATCGCTGCCTGGCATCAGTGATTTCTCCAAGGAACCTTTTTTCCTCTTGTTGGAGAATAGTGTGTTGAAGCCAAGATTTGGGTGATGAATTTGTTCAGTGTTCTTGAGGAGTCAACTGCTTTCAGGCTACTCAGTGGACAATACTAGGAAGTACTTTTTTTTTTTTTTTTTGAAACAGGGTCTCATTATGTAATTCTGGCTTAGTGAGTTTTGAACTCATTAGTAGTCTAGGCTGACCTTGAACTCAAAGTAATTCTCCTGCCCTACTACCACACCCATTGAGATACATGTTTCATTGCTATCATCTATCTATCTATCTATCTATCTATCTATCTATCAATTTCTCTATGCAAAAACAGGAAACCAAACTGTATGAGTTCCCTCTCTGTTATAGCACCCCAGATCTACTTTTATTTTCTCCTCTTCCATTTTTCTAGCTTTTTTCTCTCTTAATGGATTAATCCATTTTAAAACCAATTGCCTGTCGTTGTTGTTGCTACTCTCCTTACAGATACCCTCTTCTTGCACATTGGACTCTGATAACCTCTGCCAGCCTGCTGTCCTTTCCCCGCTCCATGGATGCCTAACTGCTTTCTTCCAAGCACAGTAGAATCATTTTAAAAAGGGCAAGCAAGCCAGGTGTGGTGGTGCCTGCCTGTAATTCTAGTGCTCTAAGAGACTGAGTCAAGAGAATCACAAGTATGAGCCCAGCCTGGGCAACTTTTTGACTTATCAAGATCCCAATAAAAAATAAAAAAGGGCCAGTGATATAGCTCAGCATGAAGGTCCCTAATTAGGCTGGAAACAATTTCACTCAGCCTTGGAGTTTTTGTTGTTGTTGTTGTTTGTTTGTTTTGTTTTCTTGTCTTTTTGAGACAGGGTCTCACTATGCAGTTGAGGCTGGCCTTGAGCTCATTTTTGTAGCCCAGGCTGGTCTTGAACTTGCACCGATCCTCCTGCCTCAGCCTCCCTAGTGCTGGGATTACAGGCATGTGCCACCATGCCTGTTTTTTTTTTTTTTTTTTGCGGGGCTGGGGTTTG
>PVJA010020799.1:0-27009 GCA_004027025.1 Myocastor coypus | reverse complement strand
AAATCAGCATGGTACTGACAAAAAATAGACCTGAGGATCAATGGAATAGATTAGAAAATGCTGAAGCAAATACAAACACACTCAGCCATCTTATCTTCGACAAAGGGGCCAAACATGCTTACTGGAAGAAAGACAGCCTCTTTAACAAATGGTGCTGGAAAAACTGAATCTCTACATGTCAAAAACTAAAACTTGACCCAAGTCTATCACCATGCACTAAACTAAAGTCAAAATGGATTAAAGATCTAAATATTAAAAGAGAAACATTAAATCTCCTGAAAGAGAAAGTGGTATACAATCTTGAAGACACTGGGATAGGCAAACAGTTCATGGACAAAAATCAAAATGCACATTTAACACTTGAAAGTTAAACATCAACAAATAGGACCTCCTCCAGCTAAGTAAATTTTGCACATCAAAAGAAATTACCAACAGAGTGTAAAGACAACCCACAAATTTTGAAAAAATTTTAACTAATAGATATTCAGACGAAGGTCTTCTATCTAGAATTTATAAAGAACTAAAAACCATTAGGCCCAAAATTTAAAGACCCAATCCAGAAATGGGCATCTGAGATGAACACACGCTTCTCAGAGAAAAAAAATTCAGCAAGCCTACAAGTACATGAAGAAATGTTCCACATCGCTAGCCATCTGTGAAATGCAAATTAAAACAACACTTAGATACCATCTCACTCCAGAAAAAATGGCTATTGTAAAGAAGTCAATCAACAACAAATGTTGGAGAGGCTGTGGGGGAAAACAAACCCTCCTCCACTGCTGGTGGGAATGCAGACTGGTGCAACCAGTACGGAAAGTGGTGTGGAGGATCCTTAAAAAACTAAGAATGAAATTCCCATTCAATCCAGCTATTCCCCTACTAGGAATTTTCCCAGAAGAACTGAAAACATCATACCATAGTGATATCTGTGCACCTATGTTTATAGCAGCCCAATTTGTAATAGCCAAATCTTAGAAACACCCAAAATGCCCATCATTTGAAGAATGTTTGAAATAGATGTGGTATTTTTATACAATGGAATATTACTCAGCTATAAAGAATGATAAACTGGAAGACTTCATATATAAATGGATGTATATTGAGTATATACTCATAAGTGAAATAAACCAGATCTACATGTGTAAATATCATATAGTGTCCCTAGTGTAAGAACTCTAAAGAAGAAATAAAAATAGAAGGGCATAACACAGCTGAATGGAAATCAAAGATTTATAGATTAAACAACGAAGTGATTGGAAGCAGAAAAGGGGAAACATAGCAGGAGAAAAACCATGCACTTATCTACACAGGATTAATCAGATATTGGTCCTAAGAACCTTCAAAAATTTTCACACTGATGATAGCAACGTGCAACACTAAAACTATGCTTGGAATGCCTGTCATTCTGGTCTTTTAGATCTGTACTGCTTCTAATGAAAACTCAGTTACCGCTATACTCTCTCTCAAGTAAATAGTTGGTTAACAAAAAAACAAAAAGGGTATTAATTGAGAGTAAGAGACTAGGCAAATGCGATAGGCTTGATAGGCTATAATTTTGTACATCCTTGGATTTCTAAATGTCTGTGTAAAAATGTATAACTGCTTTTATCACATTCTATGAGATTTATTAGAATATCAATGATTGATTAAAAATACGAATTTCAAGCTAAGTCTAAGATGTTTAATATTCAGAAAGACAGCGATATTAAGCTCATTTACCTATGTTATAGAGTAATAGTATCACAAAGCTTCTCTGCTGGAGGGTTGAGAATGTAAGCTAACAGATCAAAAACTGGAGAAAAAGAAGGGCTATGAGGATAGCCAACATTTTGGCCCTAGCCCTTCAAGGTCAGTAACAACTCAGGACTCAACAGAACCTGTGCTGTAACATCCTGTAATTCACTTGCGTCCCAAAGTTTCTAGTCAAGAAGATTGTGCGACCTCTGAGGAAAGGGATAAATGAAGTATAGTGTGTCTAAGGAGAGTCACCTAGAGAAAAGAAATTTTCTCAGGCTTTCACAGAAAGCAAACTGGTCAAGCAATGGCCGTGACTTGTCCTGAAGGCTGACACTGACAACAGTTCTACAAAGCACTGTACATGGTTCCAAAGTTAATCCTGAGGAGATTTGACCTTGGAAGATATAAAAGATGAATGTTTTGTTATACAAGTCTTGCTTTAACTTGCTCTTGACCACCCAGCAGAAAAGCTTAATTATGAGGCATAAAACACAGCGCTAGATTAGTATGATGAGCTGTAAGAGGCTTACATCAGCAGTCTCCAACATTGCCAATTTCACTGGTAAACCAATGCAATTATGGAACATTGGACTATGAATATAACTACTTCCTCTGAGTTCAAAGAGAATAATTTTTTCCTTTTTTCTTTCCTTACCAATATTGATTAGAAAATGTATCATGTTTACACCCTGTGCTCTATATAACTACTATGAGGACAACAATATGTAATGTGTCCATTATTGCGAATGTACTACTAACGTGTTTTGAAACTATCATGTTGTTATTTCTTATTAAAAGTAATAAAAAAAGAAAAAAATATCTTCTAACTCAGACTTATGTACCCAAAAAAATTATCTATTAAAATTAGTGGAGACATAAGATACTTCCATGGCAAATAACAACTAAAGAAACTCATGACCGCTAAACCAATCCTACAAAGAGTACTGATATATAATCTTGGAAGACACAACAGTGACAATAACCACCAAGAAGAGCAAGCAATTAAACAGAAAGGAAAAGTAGGGAACCTACAGCAAGAAAATAACATGACAAAGATAAGCCAATATATATCAGTTATAACCATCAATGTAAATGGCCTCAATTCACCAGTCAAAAGAAGCAGACTGGCAGAGTGGATCAAGAAACAAAATCTAACAATATGCTATATAAGAACTTTATTTAAGTCAGAAGAAAATTCACAGACTGAATGTCAAAAGATGGAAAAAATATTCCATGTGACAGGAACCCAGAAAAATACAAGGGTAGCTATTCTGGTTACTGGCAATGTGAACTTAGCCCCAAGAATAATCAAAAGAGATAAAGAAGATCACTGGATATATACAAAGGGAAAAGTGTAAGAGGAAGAGATAACAACCATAAATATATATGCACCCAAGGTAAGAGCATCCAACTATCTAAGAAAAGTTTTAACAGATTAAAAAAATCAAATAAGCAATAACACAATTTTAATGGGAGACATTAACACCCATTGTCACAAAAAAGATCACCTAAGCAAAAAAATCAACAAAGAAATAATAGAACTAAACCAAATTTGTGAAGAAATAGGCTTAGTAGAAATTACACAGTGTTACACCCAACAATATCAGAATACACACTCTTCCAAGCTACATATGGGACGTTCTCCAAAACAGACCATATGCTAGCACATAGAACATGCTTCAGTAAATACAAAGAAATCAAAATTACCCCATGCATAGTATCTGACCAAAGCGCAATGAAACTGGAAATTCTTGATAAAAGAAACCACAAACACTCTATAAACACATGGGAATAACATAACATCACCCTAAACAATCAATGGATCAGAGATTAAATAATATTTACAAAGCAATGAAAATGCAGATACAATATAACAGAATTCATGAGATGCAATAAAAACAGTACTAAGGGAAATTTATAGCTGTGAATACACGTCAGGAAAAAAGCTCAAACATAAATACATAACCAAATAAATAAATAAATACACAGCACAATCTTATGCTGCACCTCAAGCTTCTAATAAAAAGAAAAAGAAAAAAAATCAAGTCCAAAGCCCAAAAAAGGTAGAAAATTATAAAGATCAGAGAAGAAATTAACGCAATGGAGCCAAAGAAAACAATGCAAAGAATTAATGAATTGAGCTGTTTCTTTAAAACAATAAATAAAATCAATATGCCCATATCTCACCTTATCAAAAAGGAAAGAAAAATTTAAATTCATGTATTAATGAATGAAAAGTGCAAAATCACTACAAATCCTATAGAAATTCAAGAGATCATCAATACATACTTCAAAAGTCTTTACTCTCATATGATGGAAAATACAGATCAAATGGAGAGATTTCTAAGAAATACGAATTGCCAAAGCTGAATCAAGAAGGTATAAAATTCTGAATCTGAACCTAATATCAGTCAGTGAAATTAAAAATGTAATAAGAAAGACTTACCAACAAAAACTCAAGTCCTGATGGATTGATAGCTGAATTCTACAAGAAATTTGGAGAAAATTTAATCCCAACATTCCTCAAACTTCAATGAAATTGAAAGCACAATTTTCTCAAACTCATTCCTGGAGGCAACTATTACTCTGACACCAAAACCAGAGAAAGATCCAACCAAAAAAGAGAACTATAGGCCAATCTACCTAATCAACATAGCTGCAAAATCCTCAATAAACACTTGCAAACAGAACACAGCAAGTCATCAAAAAGATTATACATCATAACCAAGTGGGATCCATGCTAGGAATGCATGAATGACTCAATATATGCAAATCAATAAGCATAATTAATAAAGCCAAAGACAAAAATTGCATGATCCACTCAATAGATGCAGAAAAAGCTTTTGATAAAGTTCAACACTCATTCATGAGAAAAAACTTACAGAAAATCAAAATAGCTGGTCTTTGCCTCAATATGATAAAAGCTATCTATTACAAACCAACAGCTAACATTGTACTAAATGAATAAAAACTGAAAGCCTTCACTTTAAAATCAGAAACATGATAAGAATGTTCATTGTTGACACTCTTACTCAATATAGTTCTGGAAATATTAACCAGAGAAATTAGACAAGAGAGAGAAATAGGAGGAATGTGGAAGGGAAAGAAAGAAGTGAAATTATCATGATTTGAGATGTGATGATATTCTACATAGAGGACCCCAAAAGACCACCAAGAGACTTATAGATTTAATAAGAAAATTCATTACTGTAGCAGGATACAAAGTCAGTACTCAAAAGTCAGCAGCATTTCTGTACACAAAGAACAAACACATCAAGATAGAAATTAGGGAAAGCAGACTTTTCACAATAATGTCCAAAAAAAAATGAAATACTTAGTAATCAGTCTAACAAAAGAAGTGAAAGATCTAAACAGTAACAATCACAGTCCTCTCAAAAGAGAGATTGAACAGAATTTCAGAAAATGGAAAGATAATCCTATTCATGGGTAGAAAGAACCAGCATTGTGAAAATGGCCATACTCCCAGAATTATTATATGGAGTCAATGTCTCATCAACCTAGAGAAAATATTTCTAAAAGTCATCTGGAACCAGAAGAGACCGAGAATGCTAAAATCATTCCTAGGCAACCAAGGAAAGAGAGCAGACATCACAATCCCTGCCTTGAAAGTACACTGCAAAGCTATGAGGATAAAATCACTAAGGTACTGACATGAACACAGACCTGAGGATCAATGCAACAGATTAAAAAATGCAAACACAACTACAAACACACTGAGCTACCTTAGGTTTCAAACATACTCACTGGAAAAAAGGCAGCTTCTTTAATAAGTGGCTGTCCATGTACCAAAGACTAACATTAGTTTCATGTCTATCACCATGCACTGAACTACAATCAAAATGGATCAAAAATTTCAATATTAAAACAAAAATACCAAGTCTGGGGAGAGTTCAGTGGTCTAAGTGCCTGGCAAGCACAAGGACAGGAGTTTGATCCCTAGTACCACATTTATTCCTAGATGCCTGGAACATTTAGTGTTACTGTAAATTATATTGCTTTTAAAATTTCTTTTTCCTATGTACATAGTCATGTCATCCACAAAGAATGATAGCTCTGCTTCCCTTCCCCCCACTCATATACTTTTTTTCTTGCCTCATTGCAGTGGGTAGAAACCTCCAGTTCAGAGCAGGGGAGATAGTCCAGTAGCCTAAGCTCCTACCTTGTAAGAGCAAGAACTTCAGTTTGATCTCTGTTATGTTTTGTGTCTAATTGTTCCCACAAAACCTCTTGCAGTCATGAGGTGGAGACTTCCAGACTTGGAGATTTTTTTTTTTTTTTTTGCCTTTAGGTAGCAAAGATCTTTATTCTCAATTCCAAAATGGTAGATAATGTCACTGTGGGAGTAAAAGTTCCCACAAACTGTAGTCTTTAGTCAGCATGACATTCCACTCTCACTATATGAGATAAATTAATGAACCTGAAACATGCAGAAGTGAAAACAGAAGGGAACATTCAGATGATCCCAGTTACCCTAAAGGTTAATTTGCAAATTTACATAGTCATGAAACTGTCTAATTCCGGTGAACATCAAAAACTCAATTCAGTCAGCACTTGTGCCATGGAGCTATCTCCCTGGCCCCTAAAATACAACTACCAAGAGTGGGGTGGGGCTTAAGAACCTAAATTTGCAGACTAAAACTTAGAGAAAAAGAAGGGCTACAAGATTAGCCAATATTTTGGCCTTAGCCCTTCAAGACCAGTGAGGTCTCTGGACTAAGAGAACCTGTACTGTAACATCCTATAACTCAGTGGTGTCCCAAATTTTCTGTTCAAAGAGAATATGGGGCCACAGAGGAAAGTGATTGATGATGTATAGTGTGCCTAAGGAGAGTCACCTAGAGAGAAAACATTCTCTCAGGCTTTCACAGAGAGCAAACTGGTCAAGCAATGGCTGTGACTCATCCTGATGGCTGGCACTGACAAAAGTTCTACAAAACGCTATATTTGGTTTCAAGGGAAATCCTGAGGGGATTTGACTGACCTTGTCAAATATAAAAATTACATGTTTTGTTATATAGGTCTTGCTTCAACTTGGCCTTAACTACCCAGCAGAAAAGGTTAACCATGAGGCATAAAAAGTAAAGCCAGATTAGTATTCTAAACTGTAAAAAGCTCAAGTCAACAGTTTCCGACATTGCCAGTTCTGCCAATAACCCACTACTATTGTGGAATATTGGACTATGCATATAACTACTTTCTCTTAGCTCAGTGAGAAGAAATATTTGTACCAATAGTGTTTAGAAGAGCTATCATGTCTGCATGTTGTACTCTGAATAACTACTATGAAGACAACAACATACATTGTATCAATTATTGTGGCTGTCCTACTAACATGTTTTGAAACTGTCTCAATATTAGTTCTTACTAAAAGCAATAAAAAATAATATAAAAATTAAAAAAACCAATTCAGAAACACTAAGTCAGGCAAAAATTCAAATTTCAGAATATTTAAAAAATGCAAGTCCCAGTTGCTCAAATACACTCCTCAGGCAAAGGAGAATTTGAAGGTGCTCAATAGAACCAAAAGCAAGAGAAACGGAAAAAGACACTTAAAAATCACCAAAGCTGATTCATTGGTCTCATAAATGAAAGAGAGCAGATTCCAACTGGTAAAGCTCACAGGTGAGATGAGATACATGGATCTAATTCCCAGTAATATCTGTAGTTATATATACTTGAAATATAAAAAGATAAATACCCAGAAATATTAACTACACTGATTTAAATAAAATTGCTCGAAACAGACAAAGAGGAAAGAGGTGGAGCCAAAGCACAGCACAGCAGCACACCACACATATGTAAGAGTAAATAGAAAGGTCTCATTTTAACATTTTTCAAAAATGCAATCAAATCTCTATTCAACTTTCATTTATGAGAAAATGTGCTAGCTTTAAAAATGTACATTGAAGCCGGGCGTGGTGGCTCACGCCTGTAATCCCAGCACTTGGGAGGCTGAGGCAGGAGGATTGGTGTGAGTTCGAGACCAGCCTGGGCTACAAAAGTGAGCTCAAGGCCAGCCTCAACTGCATAGCGAGACCCTGTCTCAAAAAGACAAAAAAATAAATAAATAAATAAAAATAAAAATGTACATTGACCAAAAAAAATAAAAAATAAAAAATAAAATAAAATAAAAATGTACATTGACCACTTTCCTACACTTTTTCACTGTTTTTGTTTTTTGTGGTGCTGGGGCTAAATTTAAGGCCTCATACATGCTCAGCTACAATTCCAGTCCTTTTGCCTATTCTTTAAAATAAGCACTTGGTTTTTAAATGTTATGTGTACATTTTAACTGCAACGCTAAGGAATAAACAAAATTTGCATTTTGGCAACTCATAATATTTTTTTATAAAATGAAAAGCTGTCTATTAAAATACTTTTTGCTAGGAAAAATAAGGATACAAATGGATCTAAACAAAGTAAACATTAACTTCGGTAGATTTCAGTGTAGGACAGTCCACTAACAAGCATATTTGTGCTTAGTCCGCCAGTTGTTCAACTTCTGAGCTTAGAGTTTTTTAAATCTTTTTAAAATTTTATTATGTTGAGATTTGTTTTCATGCCACATCATCTTGAGCCAAGCTCTGAGCACTTACAATTCTCTGACTAATTGGTGGGAGCTTAGTGAGAAGCATCTGGAACAGTGGTGGTGGAAGAGCTTGCTGTAACACCTGCAGCAACTTCGGTGGCTGTCCACATACAGCAACTGCATTTGTCAGGTGGCCCACACCCTTCTCTTACTCACCTTGAGCCAATACCTCTTCAACAAGCTGTACTTATTCAAGGAAAATTTTCTGAACAGCTTCAACATCCTTAAGGTCAGGTACCTTAGAACATCCAGCTCTCTCCTTGGCAAGCGTCTGCTTCTTTCTTCATTCTTGAAGCCTGTTCTTGAAGCTGGGATCACTTCACCTCTTGAGGTCCAAGTAAATGCAGTCCCCGATGAAAGGGCCCCACACACGCCGGTGGCGATGGCGCTATTCTGACCCACCATCTCCTTTTGACTTCAATGTGCCTGGCACAGTGGGCCCACACCAGAGAGGTTGGTCACAAACCTGAGAGGCAATGGTACCTCCTGCAGTCTAAGCCTGCTGCAGAGGACCCCAGAGTTGGAGATTAACTCACAATCCACTGGGTTTATGGATGATCCAAGGCTGAGATTATGGGTCTTAGTACTTCTGGAACTGTGGGTGTGATAATCTCAGGGTGCCCCCAGTCTAGGGTGCCCTCCGCCTAGGGCATATAGCCCGAATGCAATATAAGAGAGACAGAAAGACAGACTTCCTCTGTGTTGCTCATTGTTGCCGCTACGCCTCCGTTTTGCTCTCTTGCTCTTTGCTGCCTCCATTAATGTTGAGCTCTACCATGTGCTGCTCTGCCTTGGAGCCAGCTGAGTATGAACTGAAACCTCCAGCAACTGTGAGCTAAATAAACCTCTCCTTCTTTCATTTTGAGTGTTTGGTATTTGTCCCAGCAATGAGAGAAGAGCAGTTGAGACAATCCCCAATACCGGTTTCATTGACCAATTTTGCTTGCTAACAGCATACAATATAACACTGATTGTTATAATCCTATCATTTTGTTTAGTGAAATCCTGTATCATTCTGATCTCTTTCTTTTTTTTTTTTTTTTTTTTTTTTGTGTGTGTGTGTGTGTGGAACCAAGGATCGAACTCAGGACCTTGCACTTGCCAGGCAGGCACTTGTGCCCCTGAGCTATCTCCCCAGCCGGAATCCTGTATCATTTTTACTATTTTTAACATTCTCTTTTTAATAATAAAAAAAATACAGTTGTTAAGAACAAGTGTTCTCACTTTCTGAGCAGAGTTACACTGTCAGAGATGGAAAGGTAAATCATTCTGACAGTCTGCAAATTGCCACAAAGTTTGTTTTCCCTTGCTGTATGTGAACTCAGTGAGACCTCCATCAAGCAGCACAATGGAACATGTACAGATCTGCAAAAAACATGACTCTTGGGGCTCACTTTTATATGGTAAACTGCAGATGGGAGGCCCTGGCTTTTATTGAGGGTAGGCTGGCAAACTGCTCCAGTTCCAATAGTTCCTGATCATGAATTTTATTTCCCTTTAGTCTTCTCACCTGTGAAACAGAGGGTAATGATACATCGTAGAGTATTTCAAGGTTTCAATGAGAAGTGACTCATATAAAGAGCTGAAATTAGCCATAGCTCACTGAAAGAGTATGATCAATGTTAACCATTGACTGATTCAGCTGCAAGCCCATTCCGCTTTGTAATGAAATGATCTTATTTTGCTCACCAGATGGCCCCTCCAGTGCTGGAGAGTAGAGGCCTTAGACACAAACCTGACAAGTAAAACTTGACTCTAAAGTAGCAATTTGCATTTAGGGGTCAATGTTATAATTCAAATGTAAAATTGTGATTAGAAGGATATTAACTTATACTTAAGGATGACCTGGTTCAAGCCCACACTCCACTCTAACTACCTTCAAGAATTCCTCACACCGAGCACAAGTACCTGTGCATAGCACCTCCCAGTTAACAGAGCAATTTTCCATCCATCATCAGACATCAGCCTCACAGTGCCCAGTGAAGTAGAAGGGATTATTGTATCTGTAGCACAGATGAGGCAAGGGGCTCAGAGGTTAGGTGGCTCACCCAAGGTCACAGGGTTAATGAGAGGAGAAGGTGCAGCTCAGAGCTGCATCTGGCTCCAAGGCCATTTCTTTTTCTCAGATACTTTCTTGTCTCTTAGGCCAGCCTCACCTGACTGGGAACACACCTCCACCTCACAGTAATTTCATTGTCATGACTTGCAACCAAGCAAAAGATTAACAATAGTGAATGCATGATCAGATTAAACCATTCGAAATTGCTGACACTTGAACTATTAAAAAAAATGGTGATTTCATATAGTCCATCTAGCAGTTAACATTTATCTGCATATGTACCAGGGATTAGGCACCAACTCAAGCACTTTGTACTGCATTGGAAGACATTCACAATACTTCTTTTATTTATAATTTATGGAAGGGGGTGCAAATCTAATAAATAACAGAAGAGGACTTAAATTCAGGTATCTGCACTTAAAACACAAGTATGTAATCACTATATTGCCCTAACAATTTATTCACCTGAAAGAAGACATGAAATTCTAGAGATGGAAACTGTAATGTAGTCAACACTATAATGCTGCACACGCTACCTGTTACTCATTTAACTCGTTTGAGGACTTACTAGATTTCTTGGCAGATGATTCTATATAGGATTGAAGTAGTTTTATACATCTTGTACTCCTGCTGATTACTCTTGTTCTGAACTCTTTTTTTCAAACCTACCTGTCTATCAAACATCTTTAGAAGATAGAGAAGGTATATTCCTCCAGAGCAAAGGGCAGGCAGATTGCCTACTATGGAAGACCCAGGTTCCCTAAGCACAGGACCCTTCTCCTGTAACTCACTAAGTATTCAAGAATTATCTGGTCTGCTTTGTGTCACACTATGGAGACCAGAGCATAAAGAGAACTATGCAAGTACTGGTGAAATGAATAAAATGAATGAGTACACCTAATGAGTCTCCTCGTGGCACAGGGCAAATATGCATTCTTTAGAATCCTTCTCAGGGAGCTATGTCTACCACTTACAAAACAATAGTGCAAAAAATTAACCAGGAACATGGGTCCAATCTTCCCTGGCTGCCCACTGACCTATGAGACAGCCATACTAGCACCAGTATTTATTAAGAATACAAACTGTGGAGCCAGTGAGATAGTTCAGCAGACTAAAGCTCCTGCTTAGACAAGCTTAGGTAAATGTAGGAACTGTAGTTCAATCCCCAGAACAACATGATATACCAGTCCCACCCTCCAGGCAGGCTGAGGCCACCAGAGTCTAGGCATGGTGGTGCATGCCTGTAATCCTGGTGCTAGGGAGGCTGAAAATAGGAGGGTCACCACAGGTCAGAGCTATGTAGTGGGACCCTGTAACAACCAAATACATTTAAAAAAAAAAAAGAATATAAACTCTGTGTATGATTTCAAACTTTTTAGTTCCATAGTCTCTAAGAGCACTTAGTAAATGCTTGTTGAGCAAGAGATCCATTCATCTATTCATAAACATTTATTAAGTGTGTACTGTGTGCCTAGCTCAGTTTAGGATTCAAAATAAGACAGACATAACCTTTCCTCTCATGGGACTTATCAACTTGTGGGAGAGACAGTCAACATCAAAGCAGCCACACAGATTTTTTTTTTAATTAGCCATGAAAGTTTTAGAAAGATAATTTGCTAAAGAGTGGATGGAAATGACTGGAAGTGGAGGTCAGGAATGTCGTCTTGGGAGTTGGGACTTCTAAGCTTGTGGAAATAAATTCTCCAAATGGAGGGGACACAGCTGAGCAGAGAGGACAGTGTTCACTGACCAAGGCCAAAGCGAGTGGCAGAGGTGACTACAGAGAAACAGTGGCCCAATCTTGGGGCATTCATGAAGCTCTAAAGATATTTGCTTTCAGAATGACAGTGGGCACAGTTGACCTTTTCTAGCCAGAACCTCTCAGCAACATACCAAGAATTCATACACTTTAGAAAGCACTCAACCCTGTACCACAAGGCACTACTATCTCAGTGACCCTGTTCTCTGGGAAACAACCAGTTGCTAATAACGATTTAAGCAGTGCGATTCTCCAGAGAATAAGTATTTAACACATTATGTCATGGAGGATCAATTTCTTTTTAGAGACTGGGTCTTAATATATAGTTCAGTCTGGTCTTGAACTCAGTATGTACCATAGGCTGGCCTCAAACTCCTGGTGATACTCTTGCCTCAGCCTCCTAAGTGCTAGGAGATGTACACCATCATGCCTGTTGATTTTTTGAAGGGGTATGGTGGTAGGTCTCCTGTGACACCCATTTAAGTTTAGCCAACCTCAGCTCTTACACAAAACTCTTCCAGGAGAATGAAGAACACATGCAGTAGGCCCACTGATTATGAGCACCACAAGACCAACGGGCCCTGGAGGGGGAATGAGAAAGCCCAGGGCTGTGAAGGAAAGGAAAGGGGCAGGACAACAACACTGGGGAGCCCTTGCAAATATCAGGGCTTTCTTTAGTCACTTGTTCAAAGGTAGCTAAAGAAAATACTAAGGGAAAAGGAATTCATGAGCAGAGATGTAAATAATCCACATATGCCGGGCGTGGTGACGCACGCCTGTAATCCCAGCACTTGGGAGGCTGAGGCAGGAGAATCGGTGCGAGTTCGAGACCAGCCTGGGCTACAAAAGTGAGCTCAGGACCAGCCTCAACTGCATAACGAGACCCTGTCTCAAAAAGACAAAAATAAATAAATAAATAAATAAATAAATAAAATAAATAAATAATCCACATACATCAACCACTTCTGATACTCAAAACAGAGACAAAAAGAACAGAATAATATCATGAAAAGAAGTGTGGGGGCTGGGGAGATAACTCTGTGGCACAAATACCTGCCTGCCGAGTGCAAGGCTGGGAGTTCAAACCCCAGTCCCGGGAAAAAAAAAAAAAGTGTGACCACTAAGAGCAATCATTAAGACTATTTAAGCACTTCGAGCTTGAATAAAATGCTAGGAGGAAGTTGATTGAAAGCTTTGGATACACATTGCTGAGAACAATGCAAAAACAAACTATGGACAAAAACTTAAGACTGGATAAGTTAGAAATGTCAGTAGTAGTTAAGAAATGGTGAGAAGGTAAATTTAAAGTTTCACACAATTGCTTATACAGCTAAAGAATAAGAAAGGAAAAAATCTCTTCTCATTTCAAAACTGGAATGCAAGTTTGGGGAAAAACATATTTTCCCGAACCAGCAAGCCATAAAATGTCAGAATCATATGCATCTAGAAGCCAGTCTGTCTAGTGGAGCAATCGTTTGCTAAGACACTGGAATCATTAAAGACACCAACATTAGCCCTCGAATATCTTCAAGCATCGCAGCATTCTCTGCTATAGGCAGCAGTTTTAATAAGTTTCCCTGTCCAGATTCCCTTAATGATACGCTTTCTACATTAAAAAGGGCTTGTGAAACCTAATTCCTTTGACAGAAGCGAGCTCAGGTCTCTGAAGCAGTGAAGATTTCAGATTTCCACCGGGTTCCCTTGCACCTGCCCTTGCAAGGCACGAGGTTTTGTGTGCAGAAGCCTCCAGGGGTTGAAATTTAGCCCTGTCCATGTAGCAGGAAGGTCAGCCGAAGTCACTGGGTCCCAAGACACTGGACTTCAATCTCCGACCAAAAACAAAACATCAAAACACTTCTATTCATGGGGACGTGCTTAGCAGCGCGCTGCCATTTACAAATGTAACGCAGCACCGAGAGACTCCTGGAAGGGGCTCTGCTTAGAAAGTCGATTGTTCTTCCCAGATCTGACAACCTCTATCAGATCTGTGTCCGACCGGCTCCAGCGAACACAGAGAGAAAGCCAGCCTCCTCAGGGCTGAGCCCTGGCTGCCACCTGATATCTGAATGAAGAGCACAGCCAGAAAAATCCAAATTCATTTCAGGACATCTGCTTCTGTGGGAAATGGTTTTGACTTTCTCAAAAACCATTAATGTGGAAGAAAAAAAAATTTTTTGGCAGTTCTGGGGATCAAGCCTAAGCCTTCACACACACACACACAAATTAATTTCTGATTGGTTTTTAAAGATTAAATTTTACACGTGCTCTAATCATATCAGCAGCTTTCCACAGACAAGAAAACCGTCTGCTCCACTTACTTGCATGTTTCTTAGTAAGTAGTTTCCTGTCAGGGCAGTCTCCTTAGTGGATGTTCTATTATCATTTGTTATAAGGATGATAATTACAGTAGTAGCCAGCACTAAGTGAGCACGTCCCATGTGCCAATCAGCATGCTGCTTAGGCTGCATAGCCAGCAGCAAGATATTGTTGTCTCCTCTTTGCGGAAGGGACGCTGAGCATCAGAAAGTTCAAGGGGCTTCCCAGAGGCCTTGCAAACAAGAACTGTTGGAGCTTGGGTCAGGAGCCATGCTCTCAACTGCTGCAGGGTCTGCTTCTCAGTGAGCATGCCCACATACGCCCACATAACATGCAATGAACTTGGAGTATATGGCTATCATCATCTACGGTGATTGCCTGAGAACAATATAGAGATTTCCTCATCAAGAGTCGGGAAAACTCTCAATTTAATTGTTCAGACACTGAATAGTTGCCTAAGATTTGTGGCACTCTGTACCAGCCCTCCTACTGCCAGGAGCCTACTGGTGATGACACTAGTCAAGGCAGAATGCAAGTGGCTCAGCAGTGGCACCAGCAAAAGGAGTGAGCAGCTCAGATAGCAGGGATCCCTTCATTCCTGTGGAAGTGCTCCTAAGTCTTCTAAAAGAAAGAAAGAAGCTGGGCGTGGTGGCGCACGCCTGTAATCCCAGCACTCGGGAGGCTGAGGCAGGAGGATCGGTGTGAGTTCGAGACCAGCCTCGGCTACAAAAGTGAGGTCAAGGCCAGCCTGAACTGCATACTGAGACCCTGTCTCAAAAAGACAAAAAAAAAAAAGAAAGAAAGAATATCCAAGCTGAAGCTCCCAAGCTGGGTACATTTTTACAATAAGAGTAGCTATTTTATGTAAAAAGAAAAGGAGATTACTGGAGGGAACTTAAAAATACAGAGTAGCATAATTTTTTATAAAACATTATTTTTAATTTGATCACTTAAAGGTAACCACATTACTCAAAATAACTTTGTTGAGAAATAATTTACAGGTGATAAAATACACACATTTTAAATATAAGTTTCTAAGTATTAGCAAATGAGTACACCTATTCAACCACCATGGCTATGAAGGTGCAGGATTTCTGTTGTCCCCAACTTACCTCATGAGCGTCCCATTCGATTCCTTGATCTTCCTCCCTTTGGTCCAGATGCCCACTGATTTCCTCTCTGCCAGCTGAATTTTACTGTTTCTAGGATTGCATATAAGTGGAATCAGACAATGTGTACTCCTTAGTGCTTCTGTAGACAGTTTTTAAAGACCCAGTCATGATACAGATAGATAGATAGATAGATAGATAGATAGATAGATAGATAGATAGATAGGTAGATGGACAGATACATAAATACATAGGTAGACTACAGAAGATGGATAGATAAATAGATCAGAAGTCCATACTCTTACTAATATTGTATGTCATATATACATCATAATTTCTTATCACTTGATAATGGATATTTGAGTTGTTTCTGACTTGGGGCTATTAAAAGAAGCCTGCTCTCAACGCCATATACACATATTTTCATTCCTTTTTGGAAAATACCTAAGTATGTATCTAATGAGCTATATAACAAGTCTATTTAATTTTAGAAAAACCTGCCAAAACTTTCCCCCTAGTAGTTGTACCATTTTGTAATCCTGCCAACAGTTTGTAGAGCTATAGTTATCCTCAAAACCTTCTCAGACTTTATAGCCTGTTTGATATTAGTCTTTCTATCACATTGTTATAGCATTTCATTGTGTTTATGATTTTAATTTGCATGTCCCTGATGCCTAAAGACGTTGTGCAGCTTTGTTCATGTTTATTGGCCATGATGCTGCCAAGTGCCTTCCAACAGGACAGGGAGCTTGTAACAGCGTCACAGTGCATCCTTACCCACCTTGTTCACTGGATTCGGTGCTGTGAAACTTCCTGCTCTTCCCCAAAGTCAAAGTGACAATAACAGGTAACATTTTGAATTAATTCAGGACATCAAATCAGACACGACAGAGAATTCAAAGGTACCCATGAAAGAGGACTCAAGAACTACTTTAGAAAGTGACAAGAATGATGGGATCAATATGCCCAAATGAAGAGAAGTATTGTGAGGCAGATTAATAACAACATGTCCTATGCTGTAATAATTTTTTAAAACTTTAAACATTCACCACATTTTCCCATTACATCTAATGTATCTCTTTTGTAAAATATATGTTTGAATCTGATACCTGTGTTTATATTATTACTTCATTATAAGCTCTTACTTCATATTTAGTGTATGCTCAGATAAGTATACAATGCCTAGATGTCAGTTATTTCTAAGCACTGCTATGAGGAAGAAAACAGAAAAAAATGAAACTAATGGTGAAAGACGTTTCTGACACAAAATTTATATGACATACTCTTAATATAAATAAGAATTAATTCCTGTGAATTACTCTTTCCTTTACTTATATTTTAATTTCCCCATCTTCCTAAGATAAGTTCCAAATGTTCTCCATGCATTCCGCATGCAAATCCCTCATCAGATATATGCATCGCAGCCATTGTTTTCCATTCTGCAGTTTATCTTTCCACCTTAACAGTATCTTTTGAAAAACAGAAGCAAAATTATAAAAGTCCAAGTTTTCTTTTCTTTTCTATTGATGTATGTTATTTCCTCTCTACCACATAGTCACCTAACCCAAGGTTGCTAAGATTTTCCTGGAAGTGTTACTATTTTAGCTTTCACATGTAGCCTATAATCTATTCAGACATAGACTTCTTTTGATCTATTTGTATTTCCTTTATGAAGATCCTAGGCTCATTTTGAAAGGGATGGCTAGATGCCTAAGAGGGGCAAAGAGTCCAAAATAATGGCAGGTCTAGGGAAAGCCAGACCAAGCCCAACTCTCAAGAACAAAGGCAGAGAGGGAGATGTGCAAGATGTAGAACCCTGGCTGCTTGTGGCCAGCTATCTAGAGCTTCCAGGCAAGAACAAGGAAGCAGGACTTTAGGAATGACAAGCAAGGGAAAAGATGGGATCCCATCTCAGATGAGCATGGGCCTCTCTCCTCCTTTGGCTTGGACCTCCGTTTGACGGTTGTGTTCAGGAGGAGGGCTTCCAGACTAGCTCTCACTCTTTCTCCTCAATCATCTCTTCTCATTTCCACAACTCTGGTCCACTGGCCAATACCCCCAATCTGGCTTCCATGCCTCGTCTCTGAGACTCAGCTCTACTATGAAGCCTTTCCAGACCATCTCACTGGGATCAGCACCAAGACAACATACCCAGACCAAGCAAAGCTGCTGGCCCCAGCCCTCAGCTCGCACATTGCTTTGACATCCATCAGAAGAAAGTAACACTAGTCTTGTACTCATTTGGGGCTTTAATATGTCCCAAGTGCTTTCCAGTATTCCCTCACTTGTTATTTACATGCCTTTAGAGCAAGTAGCCTCCTGGTCCCCTAGCATGACCCTCTAAAGATGCTCAATTGGACTTCACACCTGGAACAGTCCATAGTCTTGGGATATGTCCCTTATGATAAAGACCTCCAAAACCCATTCGTTCTAACCCCTGCTTCCCTATGGTCATGACAATCCCAGGGTGTGGGATTTTCTATTCTCTTCAGCATATTCTATTCAGCATATATGAGCTGCAGCTAGGGAAGGGTCCCTACAACTTCAGTACATTGAACTATACATTCTGGGAGGTCCGTTTCCTGGAAGAATGGGCAGCATTTGTGCCAGATCATTTGAGACTCTCGTAGGCATCAGCCTAGCCACTGAGTGACAGCAGCTTTATCAACATTGGTTCCATTGCTCTGATGTACACCAGAGAGAGGCATGGAGGAGAAAAGAAAGCTTCATTGTGAGGCACAGATGAGTTCTCTGCAAACAAGAGTGCCAGTGACTGCTAACTTGCCCATGGCTGCAGACAACAGTAAGGGGATGTAGGGGCAGAGTAATCCTTGCACCCTGGCACAAAAACTGAGTTCAGCTCTGCTCTGCTGGATGAAGCAAGTAGCTGTATCAGCAGCTCAAACAAAGCCAGGGAGGTGAAGCTGAAGTTTATTACCAAAATAGGAAGAAGAGACCACTCACCAGCTTCTTTTGTCCCATGTTCACCTGGGACCTTCACAGGAAGGATGTCTCCTCAGAGCAGGAATTGCAAAAACTGGCTGCTTTCCTTATTGAATTTCCACACCAGTCCAACTCCACATTCTGATCTGTCTTCCTTCAGGACTCACCTTGAATCCTGCCCATTTGCTCTTTGACACTACTTGGTAAAGGATGTAGAGTCAAGAAAGAAAAAAAAAAGAGGAGTGTGAGAGTGAGAGATGAGGGGTGTAGAAGATTCTTCCTGGTTCTACCTTATGCTGCGCTTACATCCTTTCTCTCCTAAGTTACTTAACAGTCTGTGGACCAAAGAGATCATTTATATCAAAACAATAATAATCTTGCCCACAGCCTACACATCCAGATCCTACTGCCTCTGCAAGCTACCCTTTTCCCTAGGGCTGACATCCTTAGAGCACTGTCTGTTTCCCTATGTCTAGCAAGAATCTCAGCTCCTGCCCTGGCCATATTCTGCCAACACTCCAAAAAAAAAAAAAAAAAAAAAAAAAAAAAAAAAAAAAAAAAAAAAAAAAAAAAAAAAAAAGGAGGCCCTGTCTGCTTGGCTTTTCCCTAAAATTTACAGGAATCATCTTTCCAGGGGTCTTTCTGGCCCATGAAAAAATGAGGTATGTGGATTTTGAAGCAAGGAAGTATAATAGATATGAGCCAACTGGAGGTCCCCATCCTAACTGTAAGGCATCATGGGGCGATTGATACCCTCTAACAGAGTGAGTGGAAGGAGGAAGCACAGTTGCCTTAATTCCTGTATCTGAATTTCTGATTCCTACCCTGATGGAGCTGGTGCCAAGGACAGGAGTTGAAGTTACACTGAGCATACAAGTTCCTGAAACAACTCCCTAGCCTATGAGTATAGGTCTCTTCCCAACCTGAATAATAACCATATCAGCTGTTGTGTTTGTTGCTCACAGAATTCTACACAACTGGTAGGAGCCAAGGAAAACCCAAATCACTAGTCCCTTCCGTGGAGTGGCCTACAGCCAGTATCCAGTCAATGTAGGTCCAAGGTGGACAATGCAGAGGGAAACTCACAAGGCAAAGCATTCTACTGGGTCTGACAGGCTGGACTTAGGCTGAGTCCACCCCTTTACCAAGTTCCTGCCCAGGTCCATCCTGGTGTCCTCACCCTCCTGTCCTGGTTTTATACAGAACATTCACTCAGTAAACCACTTGCTTAGGAATCCCTGATCCAGGCTCTATTTTCATGGAATGCAACTTACAACAGCTGTCCAGGCAACCAAAATAACACGAAGCTCTCCCTGAAGCCTGTTGCATAGCAGAGGCTGATCCTGTCTCTTACCTGACCTTCTCTTCCCAGAAAATCAAAGGAATTCATTAGGACTCTTGACTTTATTACTATCCCTTCACTTATAGTAATGACTCTGTGATCTAACTATAACAAATAATGCTTTGCTCCATTCCCACATAGACAAGGCCCCCTTAACACATCATTATACAAAAACTCCTAAGGGGCATTACTGTGCCATCCATCCTTCTGCTTTTGATATATATTATTTCAACTAATGATTAGAAATATCCACATTGCTCACCTCAGAGTAAGTGGTCCCTTGTGCTAAAGGTATGGAACTTTTTATACTCATTGTTGACTATATCGTGTGCAAACTTTCCTGGATGCTTCACTCCACAATAGACTTGATTTGGGCGTCTAGAAAACACAGCCTTCAATTGTAAGCCAGTGAAATGCAATACCATAATTACAGTTTCCAGGCACCTCTAATGACCCATTAAGATGGATTTGTAGAGTATGCAGAGGCTACACAGCCAGAAGCAGGTGAGACTGTCAGCTCTAGGGCTTTCTCTCTGAGGGGCAGAGACCCATCAGAAATAATCTTTTGGACTGGAAAATCATAAAGGAAGATGAGATCCTAGCATCATAGACAAGTCAGTCTCAACATTTGTACATTTCTTGAACTAAAAAATAAATCACTTTGAGAATGGAGAACATCTTGGCTTTGGTTTATCAGGCTGCAAATTAGTGCCATCACTTTGGAAAGCAATTTAACATTAGCTTATCAAATGCTGGTTGCCCATTACCTGGGCCTATACTTTAATTCTTACACAATTTAGAGAAAGTTTTGTGCTTAGGTAATAGAAATAATGTTTATGATGCTCTGACGTAAGGGCCAGGAATATACCTCAGCAGTATAAGCACCTGTCTGGCAAGTACAAGGTCCTGAATTCAATCCCCAGCATCATGAGGAAAAAAAATCCTTGTAGTATGATGCTCTTTAGTTAAAATAAGGCAAATATTCATTTTCAGTTCAGATAAATATGCTGAACTACCAGTACACACATGGAACATCAAGAATGAATGAACTATAGTTACATATATTAATGTGAATCAATTTAGAAATGTTATTCTGAAAGAAAAAAGCAGGGTAGTGGCAGAAAACATAGGATCCATGGGAAAGCTCACCAGTAATAGCACTTGTGTTTAGTCTTAGTGTACCCTCAGAAAAATATGTCCCAGCACTGAGCTTGTAATATTATTTGCAGATAGGATCTTTGTAATTATAATTAAAGATCTTGGGCTGAGATTCTCCTAGATTTAGGGTGAGCTCCAAATTCTATGACTGGTATCTGTCTAAGAGAATGGGAAGGAGTTTGAGATACAGACACAGAGAAGAGGCCAGGTGAAAACAGGAAGATCCTTTAGTCATGCTACCACAGCCAGGAACTCTGGGATCTACCAGAAACTGGGAGTGGCAAAGAAGTGCTTTCCACAACAGCCTTTGGAGGAAGCCCAGCCCTACTGATGCCTTGAGTTTGGACTGCTAGCCTGCAGAACTGTCTGAAAGGGCAAACAAACTTCTGTTATTTTAAGCCACTCAGTACATGGTAATCTGCTATGCCAGCCCTGAGGAGAAAGACTCTTAGGTTGGGTTATGAGGTTCTGAGTTTTCATTTTGTGTCAAACTTACATATACCTTAGGGTATAAAGCCTTACTGCATAAAGCCCATATAATGAAATATGCTAAAAAAAAAAAAAAAAAAAAAAAAAAAAAAAAAAAAAAAAAAAAAAAAAAAAAAAAAAAAAAAAAAAAAAAAAAAACGATTAGAGAAGCATATATGAGCAAGTTTTCCTAAGCCTATTTATGGTCTCTGAGCCTTTAGGAGATTTTACAGTGTGGAGTCTCTTCTGTGTTGAGGGATCATGCCACACACAGTACAGAAGTACAGATGGTCAGACAGCATGTCTCTGACATCTCAAAGCGACTTTGCCACAGCCAGCTATTCCTTTCGCAGAACACTCAGTCTGGGGATGGTGAAATACCTGCTCAAGGTGACACTGCAAACAAGCAGGAGAGGAAAGGGCCAGATGAGGATCCACTTGCAAAATCCAAGCACTTTCCACCATCACACATACCTTTGCTTACCTCAGGCTGGTCAGCCTCAATTACTACACACTACCAGTTCCTGTACCAGTAAAATAGATAAACACATACCAGCCTTGTCTTACAACTTTTATTTCTTTTCAGGTAGAGCTGCATGAATAACCTCACTATTTTTGTATCCATGTAATGGGCCTTAGATATTCCAGCACATTTCACCGTGACCTTTATGTCACCTTAAATTATTCAAAGAGCACCATTTATCAACCATCCATCCCTTGATACCAACCCCAGTCCAAATCTATGACTAGTGAGTTTCCTCGTGTGAGGAGGGCAGAGGCTAGCAATAGAGCTTGTTTCTCTTGTAGTAAACAAAGGAACTGACTGAGAAAGTAAGTCAAGATAGCTCAGTGGACTAAGCACCTATTTTGGCAAGCTCAGGGACCAGGGTTAGATCCCTAGTCCCTTGTGCTGTGCCAGCCCTGTCCCTGGGATATGCTGAGCCTGTGACTGAGTCCCAGGGTCATGGCACATGCCTGTAATACCAGTACTGGGGAGACTTAAAACAGGAAGATAACTATGAGTCTGAGCTTTGTAGTGAGACCCTGTACCAAATACACAAAATAAAGGAAATTACCTGGGGGTAGAGTAACCCTCTATCCTGGTTTACCTGGGACTGTCCCTGTTTCAGTAATAAAATCCAGCATTTAGAGGATTCTTACAGTCCTCGGCAAACTAAAATGGTTGGTTGTCCCTTGGTGGCAGGGGTAAGAGAGTGTGGAAAGGGAGTACTTGACTTCTTTCTTCTTTTCCTTTTGGATCTGAAGTGCTTACAAGGAGACAGGAAAGAGAAGCCTGGGGCATCTGATTCAACCTTGTGCTTCCTGCTGGGACTCAGATAGAAGCCATGTTCCATTCCTTTTTCCTATGAGAAAAAGATGTTTGCAGACCCTGAGGCCAAGCCAGAATGCTGGAGTGGGGGTGAGATTACACCCACCCACTGCAGCAGGTGCAAGCTTCCTTCCCTCCCCACTTCCACAATCCATGGGTTGTAATTAATTGATAACCAAAGGTTAGCTTCCAAAGCTGCATCTCAGTTCCTCTGCCACCAATGCTTACGAGAAAAAGCCCCACCACAGCAGAGTATTCAGTGCTAGTCTAACACTGGCTCTTGAGGCTTTGCTTTAGCAACAAATGGCATGGGCATTTCATTTGCAGCTAATAAAACCCTTTGCCTGCATACAATCACTCATCGGATCATTAGGTAAAAAGCAGGCATGTTTGTGCTCATTTCAGATGGACACAGACCAAAGAACAGGGTCAAACAGTGGCAGAACTAGACAGGAGGCTTTGTCTGGCCCCAAGCCACAAATGGCCTCGCAATGCTAATTCCCTTCTGTGATGACTCCAGATCCACAAGGGAACAGTTAAGAAGGAATCACCATTTTTCAACTTCTCACTTCCCCCATCTCATCAAAAATGCATCATAATCCTGGAAAACATACTCAACAGATGGTTGATCCAAGAATAAATCTAGGGCTGCCTGATTTTCTCTACCACATAAACCTGTCACTCCTCTGCCACCACTCCACATAAAAGCTAGATGAGGATCCCAAAAATGAGAGCCCTGTGCCAGAGAAGCAACCCAGGAGCAGAACAGCTGGACCTAGGGTCCTGCCCTGCATGGTTATCTGGAGGGTTCCCTATCTTCCTTCAAAGAGAGTAAGGTAGTTCAAGCTGGCCCCAGAGGGCTGAGCCAACATCCCCAGGCTGGGCATGACAGATGTGCCTCCCTCAAACTGAAAGCTGAGTCATTTGACTCAAAAGAAAAACCACAGAGCTCATCTTTCTCCTTCTTGACTATAAATCCCAGGCAGGGGAGTAGGGTATGTAGATTATGATGAGACTGACTTGATAAACCCCTTTCTGAAAGGTGGTCCTCTGAGGTGTATATGGGGTGGGTGGTTACACATTTATAAGTACTTGTGGTGTGCACCTTCTTTGCAGGAAGGGTTTGAAAATAGTGCTTGAATCCATCAGTGAACATCATCCTTTTATTGTGCCCAGCCAAAAGAGCAAGCCCCTCTACTGTAACAGGTAGAAGAAATAAAGATTGGTGGGTGCCAGGAAACAAATCACAGGACTACTGTCTATCCCTGAACCAGAAACAAAATAAATGCTGGAAGAAACTAGAATATCAGTTCAACTGAGGACAAGCAGGAAGAGAAAGCATGGAGCCATCTTCTAGAATACTTCCAATCAAAGACATCAGTTACAAGATCATCAAACCAAGTCTCCACTCTCCTGTTTTCTACTACTGCATAAACTATTGTCCCCCAAGGCCTCTCTCTACTAAAGTAATATGCTGACCCACAAGAAGGGGACCTTGGATTCTCCTTACTATAAGCCCAACAGGTGCCTGGGTGACATACAATGCAATCCTGTAGCCATGATTTTTACCCTGGGCTTCAGGGTTCCTGCAACAACTCACTCATTAGTCTCCTAATTCAGACCTCACCTGTTCTTGACTGCTCCAAAAGGTCATCAGCATATATTAAAACACAAGTTTTTAATTAAACCTTCCTCAGGAATATAAGATAAAAATTATATGGGATAAAATTCCAGACTCTCTTTGGCCTTTACAGACTCATCATCCTTATGCCTTCTACTTCCCACCTGGCCCCATCATACCTTTGGGCTTTTGCCTAATCTGTTCCCCCTGCTGGGACATATCCATCCCCAGCCTCATTTCCTCCATACTCCCAGCTCCTATTCAGCCACCATAGCTCAGCGTGCATACCTTCCTTTAGGACTTACCTCTCACCTCACGGGCTATCCATTTTCCCACATCCACATAGAGAGCATCAGTTCCTGAGATCAGCGACAGTACTTTTCTTGTCTCCATGAGCCCAAGACAAGCACGTAGAAGATCTCAGATAATGTCTGGCTGAAGGTCATCTGCCCTTAGAAGCTAGAACCACGAAGGTCCCAACCCGTCCTGAGAAATTCTTGGTTTTCTCGCTGCTTCCAATCACTGGCTTCATCAGGGAATTCTGCACTGGCACTAGCGATCTGCTTCTAGTCCATTTCTAGGAATCAAGTCCAAGGTTTCAATTTAGAAGAATCTGATTTCCACAATTTTTCAGAAAATGACTTCTACAGACATTAAAAGCTACAATTTGGCTGAGCATGGGGGTGTACACCTTTAATTCCAGCACTGTGGGAGGAGGAAGCAAGTTTGAATTTAACCTCAATTTCAAACCCAGCTTGGGCAACTTAGTAAGACCCTGTCTCAGTAGGAAAAATAATTTGGAAGGCTAAGGATGCAGCTCAGTGTGACAGCCCTGAATTTAACTCTCCTAATACACACACACACACACACACACACACACACACACACACACACACACACACACAAAGTGCTATCACCTGCCTAGAATGTGGTGCCAAAACTCCATAGAGTGATAGTCTAAGAATTGAAGCTTGCTACTACAGAAAAGGAACCCCCTAAGTGCTTGTCTGGCAAGCACAAGGTCCAGAGTTCAATCCTTGGTTCCATGAAAGAAAGAAAGAAAGAAAGAAAGAGAAAAGGAACCTCCCTCCACCTGACTTCATTCTCTGAGCTGTTCTTTTATTCTGCTTTTTGTCCCTAAGGCTACTGTACCTGAGCCTGGTACAGAGTACCAGTACCAGACTTCCTTCCTTTCTGGCTTTACCTAGAAAGGAAGCCCAGTATGCAGTACATATCACATATTCAATGCATATATGTTAAAGAAGGAAAGCTGCCCTGTAATGGGTACCTAAAGTGCTTCTGGAACTTTCATTGAAATTTTTAAACATCCTTGACCATATAAAGAAAAGAATGAAAGTAAGTCTCCACTCTTAGCTGCCCCCCAGTTGTACCTAGTCTGGGTGAGGGGAATAACATCCTAGCTTCTCAGGCCAGCCAAGGAACATAGCCTGCAGGTCTGAAGCTGGGCTCCTGCCTCGCCAGGGCAGAGGCAATGCTCCAGGCCTGCCTCATTCAGGGAGAAGGACAAGGAGGCCTGGCCACTGCCATGTCAAGCACAGTAGGCCTGGGGTCAATGACTTGTGCTTCACAGCCCCACACAAAGGGAGCCTTAGTGCTTAATCAGGGCCACAGGGTAAATATTTAGAAAGAGAAGCCTCTCCTTGGAGCCCAGCCTTTGTCTTGTTCCCACTGAAAGGATGTGGTCTAATAAGGGATCTGTTATAATAGGATGGAGAACAGGGATCAACCACAGCCAGCCCTGTGCCATGGCCTGCATGCTGGGGATGCTCCAGCATCCTGGGGAGACCTGGACCCATAGCCAGGGTAAGCGAGGCTCCCAGGGGGATTTCCAGGCCCCACCCAGGGAGCCTTCACACAGGGTACAGGAAATGCTGCCTTTAGCTCTCAAGCAGGGCTGGGAATTGTGCCTGAGACAATTTCCATGCCTCTCTTTCCAAAAGCAAACATCCCCAAGCTCCCAGGACAGAGAGTGCTCCGTGCCCACTCCTCAGCTTTCCCCCAGGCCCCTCTCCCTAGTGTTCAGCTTTCCTCGCTTCAGTTAAGTGTTTCCCAAACAAGGTTCCAGGTCCTACCCCTTGCCACTGTGGAGCCACTCTAATGTTTCACCTCCTCCCATTCCTCCCTGCACCTCCAATTGTTCTAGGTCTTAACTTCTTAAGCATCTTCTTGAGACCATTAGGATCTCTTCACACACATAAAGATTTGCTGCTTGGGGGCTGATATGTAGCTCAGCAGTGCAGCGCCTGCCTAGCAAGCCTGAGGCCCAGAGTTTGATTCCTGATACAAAAAAAAAAAAAAAAAAAAAAAAAAGATTTACTACTTGGGAGGATGCACCACCATGAATTTGAGGCCTGTCTGGGAAGCACGCAACATAGTGAGGCCCCCCACCCTCTAAAGAAAGAAGGAAGGCCGGGCGTGGTGGCTCACGCCTGTAATCCCAGCACTCGGGAGGCTGAGGCAGGAGGATTGGTGCGAGTTCGAGACCAGCCTGTGCTACAAAAGTGAGCTCAGGACCAGCCTCAACTGCATAGCGAGA
>PVJA010020798.1:0-36495 GCA_004027025.1 Myocastor coypus | reverse complement strand
AAAAAAAAAATGCTTAATTACAATGCATGAAACACAGAGCTAGATTGGTAAGATGAGCTTTAGGAGGCTTAGATTCAATAGCCTCCAACATCACAAGCTTCACTGGTGGCCCACTGAAATTGCAGAACTTTTGACTGTGTACGTATCTGCTTCCTCTTAGTCCAAACAGAAGTATATTCTTTTCCTTTTTTTTTTTTCTAAGCAACATCAATAGGAAGGTGGGTCATGCCCACACACAGTACTCTGTAGAACGATTGTGACGACAATATGCAGTATGTCAACTTTCAAAGAAAAGAAAGGGGAAAAGAAAAAAAAATGTAATGTTGGTTTAGAAGGGTTAATGTTTAATTGTTTGATCAATCTTATATACCTATCTGTATTAATCTAAACTGATGTGATGATGAAAATATGTAATACAACCATTGTTAAATTTAAACAATAAAAAATTGAAACGTGAAAAAGAAAGAAACAGCTCTCGGTTTACTGTGCTGCATATACCTTACAATTTTTTTTATTAGTACATGGTTGTGGCGCCTAACGTATGCATTCCCTGTAGATCATTGGAATGCATGCATGCTGCACCTTGGTCCCTCTTGCTTACTTATCCCCTGCCTTCCTTCTTGTCTCCTCCCCTTTCCAGATCTCCTTCCCACTTGTATGCAGTCTATCTTCCTATTTCCTTTCATCTTTCTCATTTTGTGCTTCAAATTATGGATATTTAGTGTTTCTTTTATGCTGGAAAACATCTAGCATCTAACTTTTTATGTTGGATTTATTTCATTTAATATTATGAAGTCAAGGAGTGCTCACTGTCGTAAAAATGACCCAAATTTATTTTTATTTATGACTGAATATTACCTTGTTGGGAGTAGCCCCAAATTTTCTTTATCTTCTCATTTGTTGATGGATGTATAGGTACTTCTATAATTTATCTATTTCAGATTGTGCAGCTGAAAATATGAATATCTATGTGTCCCTAGAGCACAGCAACTTTTCATTAAGATACCCAGAAGAAGTACTGCTGGATCAAAGGTAATTTTTATTTTTAGTATTTCAGTTCATTTCCATGCTGACTTCTAGAGATGTAGTTTTCAAAACATGCCTGCTATCAATGCACAAAGTTACCTTTCACCCACAACCTCACCAACCAGTATTTGTTCGAATGCTTAGTAACGACCATTTTTTCTAGATAAGATGGGATGTTACTGTTGTTATAATTCATAGTTAGTAGTCATCTTTTATTGGCAATCTGTTGAAGAAAAGTCGCAGCTTTTTCATTTGTGATGGGAAACACTGATCGAAGGAGTATGCGAATTTGTCTCTTCTTTATTGTTAGGAGGATTAGCAGATTAACTAGAAAATGTAAAATCAGGTCTTTTTGTCGAACTTCATGTTCACGTACTGCATTTCCTCAGCTCATGGATTACGAAATGCAGAGCATATGTCAGGAGCTCATCATGCTCAGAAGAGCGGGACGTGAATCCATGTCTTGTTGTTCTTTGTTTTAAAATCTCCTGATCTACTGAGTAACATCTGGACATGTTAAGAGAATGAGCTGGGAGTCATTCTACCTGAATTTGAATTTGGCTGTATCAATTGCTGGCTTTGTGACTCAAGGCAAATTATGTAATCTCTGAGCACAGGCCTCTTATTTTTAAAGTGGAATAGTAGTTAAATAATAATGGTATATATTTCATAAGAATGCAATAAAGATTAAATTAAGTAGTTAACGCAAGGTTCAGAAATTGTAACTGCATTGTAAATGGTAAGTATAATAGCTATTGTGTTTGCTTTCTAATCTGCTTCATACTAATTGAATTTACTTGTTTCCTGTGTACGTATTTGACCTTATGGTAAGAATAGAGGTCATATAAGTAATTTTAATATTTTAAATAATAAATGTATTAAATGCTAGCACACAAACTTTGACTTAAGTAACTACATCACATATTAAAATATTTTTCAGCCGGGTGTGGTGGCGCACGCCTGTAATCCCAGCACTAGGGAGTCTGAGGCAGGAGAATCAGTGCGAGTTCGAGACCAGCCTGGGCTACAAAACTGAACCCAAGGCCAGCCTCAACTGCATAATGAGACCCTGTCTCAAAAAGACAAAAAAAAAATTTTTTTTCAGTAAAATATTTTGAAATATTTGTAAATATGCTTTGAAATTTCATTTCAATTGGCCTATTTTTTTAAAAACGTGAATATATATAATTTGCATATGAAGCCAAGAGTTTTACAAATACTTTATTTTTAGGAATAAACTTTTGGAAATTTCTCTTTAATATGTTATTGGGGTGCTTATTATCATGGACCTTAAAATCAGATAGTAACGGTAAATATTTCTGTGAGGCTTCCACACATTAATAAAATTATCCATAATCTGAGTAGTATAACACTCAGATAGGACAGAAGATGGGATAAGCACACCGTCCCTGGGGCCCAGCGCTGGTTCTACATCCCTAATCTCTTTGAGAGGAAGATATTTTTCTCTGCTTAAGATTCAAAAGATCTACAAACATTTCCATTCTCACTCCTATGTTTCATAGAATAAACATGGGTGGTTCTTCATTTTTTTCTCCCTTTTGGTCTTTTTGAGACAGGGTTTTTTAGATAAAAGAAAGATTGGTAGTTCTTTCCCCTCACACCCAGCCTTGGTCTTTTTGAGACAGGGTTTTACTATGTAGTTAAGGCTGCCCTTGAGTTTACTTTGTAGCCCAGGATGGCCTCAAACTCATGGCAATCTTCTAGACTCAGCCTCCTGAATGCTGAGATTATAGGTGTGTGCCATCATGCCAGGCTAGGATGGGCCATTGTAACACCTCATGCAAGAAAAAAATGAAGAGAAATAAAAGTAAAAAAAATGTGAGCACATCTTTGATGAAATCAGAAGCTGAATGATATGGCTCACAAGAGAACACCACCAGAAACAGTGACATCAAAGCAGCTATGAGAGAATGGTGAAAGGAGATGAAAAGGAATGCAGGATGTGGAGAAAGCTGGAAGTGTGCTTTTCTCCAAAGTAATGAGCACGTCTGTAGGAACAAAAGACAAGGACCTTGTGCCTGCCAGGCAGGCCCTTATACCGCTGAGCTATTTTCTCAGCCCTGTACATCGTTTCAAGGTAAATCCTAAGGGGATTTGACTGACTTTGGGAGATACAAAAGTTACATATTTTGTTATACAGGTCTTGCTTTAACTTGCCCTTAACCACCCAGCAGAAAAGTTTAACCATAAAGCTAGATTAGTATGCTGAGCTGTAAAAGGCTTAAATCAACAGCTCTAACACTGCCAGTTTTGCCAATAATCCACTGAAATTATGAAACATTGGATTATTTATACAATTACTTTCTCTTAGTTCAATGAGAAGAAATTTTTTGTACCAATAATGATTAGAAAAATTATCATGTCTACACCCTGTGTTCTGTATAACTGCTAGGAAGACAACAATATGCATTGTATCAAATACTGGAAATGTACTACTAACGTGTTTTGAAACTATCACATTGTTATTTCTTATTAAATGCAATTAAAAAATTAAAAAAAATAAAGAACATGATCAAATTCTGCCTGAGTCTGAGACTGCCACAGACTCAGGAAGCTATCTGAGTTTGAAAAAGAATCACAAGACCTGCTGCCTTACAGGAAGTGGTGAATTCATCAGGGTCAGCCAACACATGTGGTTTGGAAGAAATAATTGTTAAATATTACACTTTTAGTAATAGTACAGGTCAGTAACCCAGGAGTTTCTGCTAGGTTCTATCATGGCTTTGCTAACTTTCCTAAATAAATTTCTGGAACGGATGTTTTGAGAAGTTATTTCACTAAAAGAATGATAAGAATGACCTTTAACTTGAAGTTGTGCCTTTGAAGTAATATAAAACTACAAGGAAATTAAAAGTAAGAATAAGGGCCAGCAATATAGTTCAGCAGACTAAGTGCTTGCTTAAGCAAGTACAGGGACCAAGGATCAATCCCTGTCATCATATGCCATGATGGCCCCCCTCTAGGGTGCACTGAGCTGGTGATGGAGTCCAGGCATGGTGGTGTGCACCTATAGACCCAGCACCAGGGAGGAAGTAAATAGAAGAATCACTAAGAGTCGGAGATGTGCAGTGAGACCCTGCACTAAATAAATAAATGTAAAAATAAATGAGGGGCCCATAGTACTTATTATAAATGTGTTACAGTAAGGCATATACCATTAAATAACTTGTTAAAGAGCAATCACCAGTAAAAGAAATCTGAAGAAAAATGATTTTATTTAAAAGCAATGATATCAATCAGTGATACTGAGTAAGCACTGTTAATAATTCTTCAGGCACAAGGGCAAAATGTGTCCAGACAATAGAAAATAAAGGAAAAAATAACAGAACCCAGGAAATACAGGTAAAGTGAAGCAAGCAAAATATACACATAGAGATGAAGGCAAGGGCCAGCCAAATAGCTCAGGGGATTAAAGCACCTGCAAGCAGACACAGGCCCACACCGGGGCGCACTGAGACAGCGATTGAGACTGGGCACAGTGGTGTGCGCCTGTAATCCCAGCTCTTGGGAGGCTGTAAATAGGTGGATCACTATAAGCTCAATCTAGTAGTGTGACTCTGGACCCCTGTAGGCCCTTCCATAGAATACAAAGGGAGGTGGGTGAAGGCAGACTGGAAATAAGGCAAAGAATAATGATGGCACAAATTCTAAAACACAGAGTCAATGAAGACAAATGGGAAATGGAATAAAAACATTAGAAAAAAATGCAGTGGAGGCATTGTAGGCCTTGACCAAAGGCAAAGAAGAGCCAGTGTTTCTACCATACTGTTCTGAAGAAGAGAAGAAAGATAATAGCTTAGGAAAATGGCATACTCCTTACAATCTTTCTGGAAAGAAAATGGTAATTAAAAGGATAGTTTTAAAGAGTTAATCTGTATAAGATGTGTTTATTGAGGCAGCTAATGCTAACGCAAATCAGAATCCAATGAGGAAGAACAAATCCCTTAGGCAGTGAATCATGAACTGAGGCAGGCCACAGGGGATCACTGCGCAGGTCTACTTCTAGCAGGTCATAAACCCAAATGATAGGCGTGCCATGTCTCAAAGCCTCAAGACACAAATGTGACCCCAGGCTTTTATGCCATTAAAATATCACTCTGCTTAATGGTACTAAACCCTCCCTGGATTATTCAGCAATTCTCAGACTATACATTTCAAGACCATTAAGAAATTACAGCAAAAGAACACCTAGTAAGAAATCAATTTATTTGATTCTAAAACTAAGTCAGTATGGAGGTTATTATTTTATTTTATTTATTTTATTTTATTTTTTTTTTTAGAGATTATTATTTTAAAACAATGGCAATGTTATAAATAGTAGGAAGATAGGAAGTTAATCTTGCCAGAGGTTTGGACCCTTGAAGGAGACATTGAAGAAGAAGTCAAACTCCTTAAAACTCAGACTCAGATCAGAATACTGACTTCATCAATGCCAACGAGCGAGAGTAGTAAAGAAGACAATGGTTAAAATCAATGAAAACATGGAGATACAGCATAAATACATTTGAAGGTAATAGTGGTAAAAATGAAGAGAATATTTCCTACTAAAATTGGGTAGAGAAGAATTTGGAAAAAAAATTAAATCCCACATTGTTCTTACGTCGATATAAGAAATATTGTTAACGTTTTAAGCACATGATATAAAGTTGTTGTAGGTATCAGTGCAAAGTTCTACATCAGAAGAAAACATACAAAATAGAAACTGATGAAATTATCTATGAAAATTGAAAGTGCATTCTAATATTTGCTGACATGCTGTTATTGTAACCTTAATTATTATAACTTCACAAAATTTGATATATTAAGTGAAAACTTACATCATCAATTGCTTCAAAAAGTCAAAAATAAAGAATCACCATGGAAAATCAAAGAAGGGTGTTAAAATTGAAGTGAATGAACACCTATGCCCATTCACCTTTCTCTACCTTCAAAAGTTGCTTAAAAGAGACAAGGAAAGACCTCATAAAATAGAGGCTGGCCAAGTAGCTCAGCGGACTTCGTAGGCGCAGGGCTGGGATGAGGATCATCCCCTTCCTGGGGTGCACTAAGACAATTGAGACTGGGTACGGTGGCGTGCGCCTGTAATCCCAGCTCTTGGGAGGTTGTAAACAGTTGGATCACTACAAGTCCGATCTACTAGTGAGACCCTGAAGACTCTGTAGACCCTTTCCTAAAATACAAAAAATAAAATAAAAATAAACAAATAATAAAAATAAAAAGAAAATAGAGTTAAATTCACTCAGTATTTTATTAGCTGTGAGCTTTGACAAGTATAAATACAAAATCATAAATGTAACAAGCTACAGGAAATGAAAAGAATAGTAAATCCATTAATATTTTATCATTTTTTTAAAAAAGCTTGTATCATTTTAAACCAGTTGTCCCATTCTTTTAAGTGGGTTAAAAAATAAGTATTGGTACAAGAAGTCCAATAAAGATAAAAATAAAGTATATTGGTATAATTAATATTGATAGGTCTTCCTACCTTGTACATTATAATATTCTACTTTTCTAAATGTCCAATAAAATTGTGAAATTGATTTTTGAAGCTTAAAAAAAGAATCTGTGATTTAAAAATACAGCAAACATTCTCTGATCAAAATATAATCAAACTTTAATGGTATAAGCACAAATAAAAACTTATCAATGAAAATTAAGGGAATTGAATTTCCAATAAATTTTTGACTTAATGAACACTTTAAACAAATCTTACAGGATGTATAGGAAGAGAAAGCTATGAAAACAAGACACAGGAAATAAACCCATGCTCAACTGAAAATTCAAAGCCCCAAATACGTGCTAATAGATGTAATAATTAAGATAAATTCAAGTAACATAAATTGAAATACTAATTTACAGACAGAGAAAATGAAAGAAAGCACATAGGAAGCATAAAAACCAATATTAATTACTCACAACCCAAATATACAGAAAGTAGTAACACCCAAAAACAGAACAAAAGACAGGTGCCACCACTCCCAGTCTGATGTAGATATATCAGATGTAGGGAAATAACACAAATGTAGTGAAAAGTACTGGTCATAGAACATAATTTGTCTCAGCAAGAAAAGGGTAAGAAGAAGAAGAGTTTTCAAAGTTTCATAGCTTTCAGATACTAAAAAGGGTCGGTTGCATAGTTGAGTGGACTAAAGCACTGGGGTTTGATCCCTGCCCTACTGTGTTGGCCTCAAACCTGGGATGCACTGAGAGGGTGAATGAGACTGGGTGTGGTGGTTTGCATCTGGGATCCCAGTGCTTGCAAGGCTGAAAACAGAAGGATCACTATGAGTCTGATCTATGTAGTGAGACCCTGTACTAAATAAATAAATAAATAAATAAATAAATAAATAAATAAATAAATACTGAGTATATCCATATTTCTAAATAATTCATCTATGTCTTATTTTTCATCTTGAGCAACTGACTCCTTTAAAAGATCATTATTATTTTATTGTCTATTTGTTTCATCTCTCCTAACTTGGCCTGCATGTGGGCGCACACATGCACACACACACACACACACACACACACACACACACACACACATACACTGACTTCCAGTTCTTTAGACAAATATTAGGCATTTACGTTATTTAAGCATACAGCAGTTATTTTCAGCTAAGGTAGGTACCAGGATTAAATTTCCTTTTGGGCACATTTTTGTTTACATGAAATTATCTGCATACTACTCTGTGGCATTTCCTTAGGTCTACATATTTATGACAAGTGCCACTATGCCCTCTTTCGCCATTTGTTTAAGTCTTCCCTTAATACAGAGAAAGCATCAGACAAACTCTAGTCCTCATGATAAAAGAAACTTCTCCTGGAACACGCTTTCCAGTAGCTCCATGGATACCTACACAACCCGGCTATTGAGCCCTTTGTTCATGAATTCCTGGGGACAGATTTATTTTATTATTTTTCTCTTTTTAAAATCATTGGTTTTTTCAACTGGGAGAGAAAAGGCCATTTATTTCATTTGCTGTCTCATGATTCGAATTCATTGTAAGGGATCCAATATAAAACTCTGCTTGGGTAAGTGAAAGTCTTAATACCACCTTAGGAAACTTGATCTTTCTGAGTGACAAAGAGACAGGATCCTCCACTTTTGGGAACAGGAAAGTATTAACCTGAGAACAAGAAGCCAGGAATCAAACCTTGAGGAGACCCTTTCCTCCCATGCACATTGGAGCCTCTGGACACGGCCTGATGGGAGCTTCTGGCTACCCTTTGACTGCTGAGAATGGACTTTGCTTGGTCCTGAGATTCTGGGTCCGTGTCAGAGGACTAACATCAAACTTCTACATGCTGGATTCCCTGTCTGCTTTGTTCTTGGATCACATCTTTTCTTGAACTCTGTGTTTGAGTAGCTTTCAGAGACTAACTGAAGTAAAGTACTTTTTCTCCTTCAGTTTGCATTTTTTTTTTTTAGAAAAACCTAATAGCTATCTGTATGAGTCATCCTTCCACTTTAGCACTTAATTTTAATTCACACAGGTCCAAACTTAGAGTTACAAAATCTTTTGTTTCCAGAAATTTTAATGCATTCTGGCTTTGTCTTCTAGCTCCTAAGTATGGATGTTGAAAATTCAGCTGCCTTTCTGTCTGCTCATTTAAAGTGACATCTGTTTATGCTCCTCAGAGGTTTGGAACATTGTGTCTTCATTCTCAGTGTTAAAATTTTCTTAAGGATACACTAGGATGTAACTGTCATCTTATTGTCTACTGACTATGCAAATCTCTCAATGGATTTTTCCCTTTTCGACTCTCCAGTTCGAGAAGGTGTTCTTGAATTTTGATTTTTTTCTGTCTCCTGTATTCTCATCTCCTTTTGTGGAACTTCATATGCAGATCATACAGTTCTTCTTTGGCATTTTCAATTCTCCTGTGATTTTTTTTGCATTTCTCTTATTTTGATCTACTTCTAACATTTCTGCTGAGTCATATTTCTTGTTATCATAACACAGTATAAGAATTTACCTTAGTTTATACATTTTTCTTAATTTTTTTTAAACCTTGTTTTGCAGTTTTGAAAAGTGTCTCTTAGGGCTAGAAAGCTAGCCTCACAGTCTAAGTACCTGCCTGGCAAGTGCAAGACCCTCAAAGACCCAGTACTGCGTGTCATGCTGCTATGCAGGCCACTGAGACTGGGTGTGGTGATGTACACCTGTAATCCCAGTGCTGGGGAGGCCGAGATAGGAGGATCACTATGAGTCTATAAGTCTGAGCAGTGTAGTGAAACCTCTTATATATATATATATATATTCATATATATGTATATATGTATATATATATATATATATATGTATTCTGGTAATGTATATCTATATTGTTAATGTATATATATACACACACACATACACATACATATCCTTTTAAAGCAGTCTATCATTCTGAAAGTAATGATTTTTAATTTTGTTATAATTCTTTTTTTTTTTTTTTTTTTTTCCCCTGGTAACAGGGATTGAACTTAGGATCCTGCACTTACCAGGCAAGCATTCCACTGATCTAGCTCCCTGGCCCCTTTATTTTAAGCTCTTCATATTTCCACTGACTTCATATTGCTTACTGACTATGACTCATTTCCAATATTTCCCCACAGCTAGGGATCCTTGATTCTGCTAGTTTCACTAGTGGAAAAGGGAAAATGAATTTGATCCTGAGCTTTTGAGTGTGACTTCCCTAGTCAGATCTTGATTTGTGATGATCTAGCTAGGCAGTGAATAAAAATATTAGTCTTGGTATCTTTCCTCTTTGGCTAAATTTTTCAGAATTTTTTTTTCCAAATTGTCCCTAGAATACAAAAACTTTATACCCTGTGTATAAGAAAAAAAGCTAGGGAATCCACCATTTTGTCTTTTAATATTTAACTTCCCTGACTCCCTCTTTTCCTCTTGTGATTTTCCCATCCCTACCAGACCTAGAATTCTGTCAATTTTTTTCCCTATGAAGAGTGGTCTCTCAATCTTTTGCCACGGTAACAGCAATATGTTAGTTAACTGCTTCACAACTAGCTTTCCTTCCTATATTTGTTACCACCTACATCCTTCTAGAGCCTGTGTGGATCAATAGATTCCTGAATTTTTACAATTGTGAGGTATGAATTAGGTTTCTTCTTAGATTTTCCCCATAAGATCCTAGTAATTACTTCACCTAGTGCTTATCCATTTGCTGTGGTAGCGTCCAATCGAGGCTACTTTCTCTTCTCCCGTTGTCTACATCTGTGCAATTCATTTGTTGCCATTCCTTTAAGTCCTGTTGAAGAAATAAACCTGAGTGTGCATATATATAAGCTACCATTCTATTTCTAAATATGAATGCTAGTTTCAGGACTTTATTACATGTGAGAGATACCCTTTCAAAGTGCACATTATATACAAGGTTAAATATAAAGTAGATATAGGCAAAGCAGTCTCACTTTTGGGAAGATGAGATATGAACATCAATTACTTTATCAATTAATAACTCTTACCATTTTCACGGACATCTCCAAAGGATTCCGTTGAACTGTATACAATTTCTATATTCTAAGTTCTTGCTGTTAAAAAACAAGTTAAAAGATTATCAAGCTGGGGCATGGTGGCGCACGCTTGTAATCCCAGCACTCGGGAAGCTGAGATAGGAGGATTGGTGTGAGTTCCAGATGAGCCTGGGCTACAAAAGTGAGCTCAAGGCCAGCCTGAACTGCATAGTGGGACCCTGTGTCAAAAGGACAAAAAGAAAAGATTATCCATAATTTTAAATGATCTATATGAATGTTAAAATAAGCTTAGCTATGGCATATAATGTCTGAAAGAGTAAATCAGATTTAAAGGACTGAATGATACAGTGTTACAATTCCTATGGCTATATGATCAATAACAAATGACTAAAGTATTATTGGTTGGTTTTTAAATAGTAAATAGCTATCTGTAAATATTATTTTTGACAGTAGTATGTATATGTTCATGTAGGTATATATGGATATATGGTAGCATTATATATAATATATACCATTTATATTACAGTTATGTACTAAAATGTTCGATGTAGACAGCGGCATAACATCAAGAAATAGAGGTATGGTCAATAAAAAATGTTTCTCTTTAAGAACTTTGCCGTGGCTTAAATAAGATTCGTGTTAATAAACAACAGATAATGGTACATCAAGCAGAAAAAAATCATCTATTCTGTTCACTGTGCTATCTTCAATGTCCTCAATTTTCCTTAAATAATGACTTTTTTATAATTAATTTCTATGCTTCTTGCTTAGTAAAATCAAACTTTTGGAGACATAGTAACTATACCATTACATGCAATGAGAAATGTATTGTTTAATTTCACGTGATAATCTCATAATTTTTATCTAGTAATTTATTTCATAGATGGCCAGATGGCTTCGTAGTGTATTATATGAGAAAATAAGCTGTCTGCAGATATTAAAAATGGCTTGCTTCTCATAGAGATTCATTCCACTTAACCACAAAAGAAAGCCTATTAATTAGACTTCTGAATCCCATTAGGAAAAACAAATACCAATACTTAACTGCTCAAATATGACATGATAGAAAATTGCTAACATAATTAGATTTTTAATAGTGTTAATGACTCTTGTATCTTATTAATAAGAATTAAAACTAATGTAATATTATATGAAGAAAAATTGCCACTGTATGCTCTTCTACAGGGAAATGTAGCACGATTATGTCTATTTCCACATGAAGGGGTTTTAATTTTCATTCCCTGGCGGTTGTAACATAACTCACATGTTTCTTGGCTTAATATATTATCCCTGACATTACGTGACAGAAGGTCCTATAAGTAGACCATTTAGGTCTGCAGTCTCATCAGATAGCCCAAGTCAAGCATAATGTTCACTCTGACTGCGTGTGCAGGAGGTTGAGATGTCTTTTCTTTGGCCTCTGCTTTTACATTTCTATAGGTTATTATTTTTTCGATGCCTTGTTTGAATCCTTTTTTGTTTTCCCACTTATTAGCAAATTACAGTCCCTGCATATGCCATAGAATTTGTTATTTTTAGCATGCTTTCTCCCTCTTTAGTTATTTCATGGACATAAAGATTATGTTTCATTGTCCAGTAAGTATGTTTTAGCAATTAGTCAATAAACTAATATTCACTTAGCATTTTCTACATATCCAACACGCTGAAGACATCAACTATCACAAGAAACGTGACCCTCATATTCACAGTGAATATTTATTTATTCAAATCCTGTGAATATTTTCGCAAGTTTTCTTCCTTCAAACTTGAAAGAGCAATATTTATATTTGTGCGAATCCCTTCAGCTAGATAAATTCACCGCCCTAGCTGCCACAAAGACAAATGGATGTTTGTTTCCAACCAGATACCAAGGAGAACATCTGTGAAAATAACAAATATTTGAGATAGATGGTTTGCCAGTCAACTTGCAGTCTTGCCAGACACATACAGATTAGGAAAGATTCAGTACAGAGACTTACGATGTAACCAAGACTGTATTTGTTCTCTCTCTCTGTGTACTGCTATGTAACTCTGATGAGATTATGTCAACAAGTAACTTCTACCTCTGTGAGTATAGTCGGTGGACCACCAGCATTAACATTCTCTGAGAACTTTGGTGCCTGCCTTCTTGTTCTGAATGTGATCCATGGCTCAACATGATGCTTATATTCCTTTCTAAAAATTATAACAAAATACCTGAGGCTGGATAGCTTTATGAAGAAAACAGGCTTATTTAGCTTATAGTTGGGGAGTGTCAAAATCCAAACAACATAGCAAGGTCTCTTTCCACATCTTTCTTGGCAGGTAGCTACTCAGTGCCAGGAGAGCATAACAGAGGGAGAGATGGCATGGTGTCAGTTTCTCTTCAATGGTACAAAATACTCAACACCAAAATCTTAAAATCAGGAGATTTATTTTGGCTCTTACTTTCAGTCTGTGGTTGGTTGGCGCTAAGGCAGAGATGGCCTGGTGGAAGAGCCTGGTCTCCTCATGGCAGCCCAAGGCAGAGAGAGGGACTGACCTAGGGACAAGATCATAACCTTCAGGTGTTAATCCCCAGTGACTCGGTTCCAGCCAGGTGTAACCTCCTAAAAGCTACTCAGCTACCATGCCCCATAGCCCAGTCACCTTTGTAAACACCACCTCTGAATTCATGGTCCAGGAGGCCATTAGGGTTAAGCCATCAAGCATGCTATGATGCCCGCCAGGACAGAAATGAGCCAGTTTTACAACTGCTCTATGAGGCCTCTTCACATTACCACACAGGGTAACAACCCTCTGGCATGTACACTTTTGGCATTTGCACACTCAAATTGTGCTCAAAGCACAATAATCCTCCAAATATTTTTAATGCACACTAGCATTTGTGAAGCATTAGTCTGTATTTGCAAAACTAATTTTATTGCTCCAAGAAAACAAGGCAACAGCAATTGCCCTATCCTGTTCAGTTTGCTAACAGTAAGACACCATAGGCTGATGGCATGGTAACGTAGACATTTATGGTTTTGGAGACCAATCTGTAGATCAAAGTGCTGGTGAATTTCATGTCTGGTGAGGGCTCACTTCTTCACAGTCTCACTCTAAGAAAAGACGATCAATTCTTATGTCTGATAGAATAAGAGACAGGGTCTTTCTAAAGCTTTTTTATTTTTTTAAAATACTAATCCTATTGATGAAGGCTGCACCCTTCGAAGGGTCTCTAAAGCTCTGAGGCAGGAGTATCATGTTTAAGCGCAGGTTAGTGATTTAGTGACACTGTCACCAAAGGGTGAGATATACCTCAGTACAAGGGCACTGGGTTCAATCCTCAGAGAGGGAAAGGAAGAAAGGAAGGAAGGAAGGAAGGAAAGAAGGAAGGAAGGAAGGAAGGGAGGAAGGAAGGAAGGAAGGAAGGAAGCAAGGATGCAAGGGAGAAAAACTCCTTATGATACCAGCAACTTGGAGTTTAAGAATTTAGTGTAGGAATTTCGAGAGGAACCAGGGTTCAGACCAGAGCATAGTGGACTTAAGCCAGATCTAGAATAGTGCTTACTTCAGAGCAACCATTTAAGCAGCATTGTTGCAAACCAAAGTTATTTATGAATAAAGCAATCAGCATAATGAAATAATCTGGAATTATACATGCAGCGATTTTGAGCTTTGCCTGCATATTTAGAATTGGCTGAGGAGCTTTAAAAAATACTCCTTTAGGTCCCACCTCTGGAGAGTCTAATTTAATATTTCTTGTAAGTTTCCTGGGCTTCATGATTTTTAAAAGTTCCCCAGCGATTTTTTCATGTGCAGCCAAAGTGGAGATCCACAGATAAAATATGAGATATGGTTTGGGCCATTTAGGTTAATTAACTGAGGAAGTGTAATCTTATGACGATGATCATAGGTATGCCTTCATCCTCCTATGGGGGAACTGTAAAGATTTATTTCACGTATCTGCAAGAAGCAGGATTAGGCTCAGGAGAGACAGTTGATGACTGCAGACCTATCTGAAAGGAGTCTGGGTAATCTGAGTCTTATGCAACAAAAATGGTGCCTCGGAGAGTGACTGCTCAGGAGCTGCATACCCAGAGGTTCTCAGATACACCAGAATGCACCTTCGCTTAGTAGGCAGCACTGGGACAGCAGGGCATGAGACTGTAAGCCACCCTCACAGCACAACAATGACAAATGCATTGTGTCCAGTATGGTGGCTCATGGCTTTCAGTCCCAGGATTTGGGAGGCTGGGGCAGGAGGATCACTATGAGTTTACTGTCAGCCTGAGCTAGGTAGTGAGCTCAGGGCCAGCCCAGCGTACAAAGCAAGATCAAGATCCTATCTCGAAAACTGAAAAAAAAAAGTAAATTAAAAAAGGAGAAAGAAAATAAAAACTAAAGAAGTGTATTTTTATGAGGATTTTTGTGTTGGGGATTTCACATAAATTATAGGTTGAATGTCCCCTACCCAAAATGCGAATGTTTTACATTTCAGATTTTAATAGGGTTATAATATTTATGCACATAAATGATAAATTTATGGGAAGGGGGCCAAGTCTAAACATGAAATTCATTTATGTCTCATATATGAGGCATGACACAAAACTACAGTGATGGGATGCAGGGGCCAGGGGTTTGACCCCTGGCCTGCTGTGCTGGCCCCACCCCGGGGCACACTGAGGCAGAGAATGAGACTGGCATGGTGGTGCCTGCCTGTAATCCCAGTGCTTTGGAGGCTGAAAAACCTGAAAGGATCACTACCAGTCCGATCTATGTACTGAGACCTTGTAGACTCTGTACTAAATACATTAAAAAAAAAAAACTACAGTGAGTACTGACATCATTTTGAAGTTATTACATGAAAAGACACACTGACATTAGCCCCACCTCAAAATACTGCCCTTCTCCGTAAATGAACCTTTCCCATCATTCTTGCTACTTTCTGAAACAGTTCTGGAATTTCTCTTTTGGGATTGTCTTTAATTGTGCTGCCATGGTTGTTTTAGTGTCGGGAGTAAATTTAAAACTTTTCCCTCTCATGGTCCTTTTGATCTTGGGAAAGAGCCAGAGGTCAGATGGTACCTACTGAGTGAAAGAGGGGGAGAAAGATGCATCATAATGTTTTCTCCAGCCAGTCTTCCTGCTGGATGGCACTTGGCAACAGCAGACATTTACTGTAGTTTTTGTGATATCTAATGAATATACAAAAGAGGATTTCCAAATTGCTTCAACCAATGTCAAGAGTGATAGGATATGCATGTCTTAAGCAAGGGGGAAGATTTTGAGAACAAGAAATTAGAGAGTATTCTTTCCATAATAAGAATTTTAATTCAAACCCTCACTGTATGTCTTCATCACACCTTGTAGACCATGTACGTATTTCCTGCAAGTAATTTTATGCAGTAGTTTCATTGCACTTGAAGTTGGAGTGTAATCGCTCACCTGAGGCCAGATGTTGTCACGGAGACCAATTTAATGCCTACAGGGGCATTTAAAGAAACTCCATGATCAATGACGAACATTTAAGAAAATACTTGCTCAAAGCTTAGGAAATAGAGTCCATGGAAAGTAAAAACCTGAGATAAAGAAATTAGAATGTTAATTAAAATAAATAAATAAGAGAACACGTAGAAAAGCCAAGTAATTTGTAATACCAACACATTCTGCTGCAATTCTCTTCCCCTAGATTGTGATTGAAAGCGTATTTGTTTTGAACTTTCTTTCTTTCTTTTTTTTTTTTAATTGTAATCTAGGTTAGTATTGCAGAACTAATTATGAGTCGCTCAACTGTAACCAAAGAGTACTCAGGGCTCCTGAAATAAGACAAAGAAAATTCATTAAGAAATAATGTTGAACTTATGGTTTCCAAAGGTCCTTAGCTATGCTAAGTTAGAGAAGACAGTGATCTGGGCTGATACTAAATCCAAACATTGATCAGTTCTGGAGTTCTGAATCTTTAGCATTGTCTGGGTCTTCTTTCCTCAAGCAGAAAGTCAGCTTACTTCTACCCCAAGAATCTGGGATGTGTGTGTTACCTACCAAGGCTAACCTAATCTTTTCCTCCATTTGAAGATAGCAAGATCAGCGTACTTCCTTGAGGCTGGAGGCCAGACACCCAGGCACCTTCGCTGTAGTTCAGACACATATTGGTACCGTAAATGTGAATACAAGTCTTTACCTCACTGTTTTTTTTTTTTTTTCTGAAAAGACCATAGTTGGGCAGACTTCTTGATAAAGGCAGGTTGTAAAACTTGATAATCAAAGTTTAACATCTCAGTGTGTATGCGAATGACTCTAGGTCCTCTTTTCAGAGGAAAAGAACAGAAAATTGGGGCCACAGGGCATTTTCTGGCTGCACAGCATGTCAAAGGACATTTGCTTCTGCATCACTTTTTATAAACGATAGTTCCTTCTTATTAGCCCAGGACTGCTAACACTAAGACATGGAGAGAAGGAAAACCAGACTTCAAGACAAAAGAGTAAACAAACATAGCACGAAGGTTTGATATTCTAAATAGGCATCAATCACCTTGAAAGAGCCCAAACAAATCAGTAACTCAACCCTCAATAGGAAGTGATCCTGTTCTGTATTTACACCCCCTTGCTACGTGACTCGCTTCTCCATTTGATTCAGATTTAATCAATTTTATCTGAGCAACGGTGCTTGTAAACTCATTGATTGACCATAGTTTTGTCCCATCTCATGCCCACCTAAGCGAGTTTCCATGTTCTTCACTACCTTAGTCCTGCCTCTCTGGAAGGTTTTGCTCTATAAAAGTATCTGGAAGACAGCATCCCAGAGACCGTCCACTTGGACCCTACTCTTGTCCCTCTCTCTTGGGCAGGAGCTTTCTTTCCCCCAATAAATATATTTTGTTCATTAAAAAAAAAAACAACTAGAAAGAAAATATCTTAGACTTTGTGAAGTCCAGCATCTATGCTGTAGACTCTGAAAACATGTTTTATTGTATAGAACCCACAGATGGTATATAAAGTAGTGCACACACTCTCTTCCAGTTAATATTTATGGGTTATGAATTGAAAATATCTTACATTTTAATATAGCAAAATATGCTTTTTTGATTTGTCATTTCTAAGCATTGTGAAGGTGAAAGCCATTTTCAGTCACAATGGAGCTGTACCAGGAGGTCGGCTGAATCTTCCTGCTGGCCACTATTTCCCCATGCCCACAGCCTCCCCTGCCTCCTTTCATTTCCAAGGGACAAGCAGATTTCTGAGTCTAACTCTTTAGATTAGTTAATGGGTTGATATATTTATATCAATGTCAATCTGTATTTGCTTCTGAAGGCCTTCAGAGCTAGGTCTTGATGGTAATTTTTACCTCCCTGGGGAGCAATTTGGTTTTGGCTCATAACCAAAACAATGGGACACACAATGTAGTTAATTTCTTTAGAGTACAAAGGTCTAGATTTTAGATATTCCCTACCCATATAACTTTGTAAAATTACTTTCTGTCCCTGACTCACAGATTTCCCATTTGCAAAATGAAAATAATGAACAGAACAAAGAAGCAGCAAGGATATTCCCAGTAAGAGCTGCTTGTTATTTCTGGTGTGTTACAAAATATGTTATTGCTTGTGAAGGTGGAAAAGATAATAACATTTGCAAAAAGAATAATTAATGATGAATTTTCCCTTATGAGATAGATGTTTTAAAGGCTTTGCTATCATTGTCCACCTAATTCTCATAAAGATCATGTGAAACTGGCTGCTTTTGTTCCCATCATGTAGGTATTAGGACACTAGGACCCAGTGAGCTGGAGTGCCCTGCTGATGTCCACAGTACATGGAGGGAGCAGGACTTGAACCCTTAATTCTAACTTATGAACATATGTTCTTTGCTGGTGCTTGTTCTGTCGTATACGTAGCTGATTCATGTGCCATGTGTTGTACTGAATATTTCATTTAGTCTGTATAACCAAGGGCTCCCAAGTAGGTGAAGTTAAGAGTGGCTTACTTATGAGTATGTGTGAGGTTTGGAATTAAAATTCATGGGCTTGGCTTTCTTTTTCCAGTTTGTGGATGCAGAGAAAAACATAGTTAAAATATACTCTACACAGGCTGTGATTTGCAATCTGGGAACAATCATAAATAAAAGGTATGTTGTGAGCATTGAGAAGATAAAATAAAATAATGAGGGTGATATATGTAAAGGTGGTTTTTAAATTTTAATATGTAAGCACTTATTCACTTTTTCCCACACTCATTCATTCATTTCTGTATTTATCTCAGCATCATAATGTTAATTAAAAGTCGGGTGTGGTGGCGCATGCCTGTAATCCCAGAACTCAGGAGGCTGAGGCAGGAGGATCGGTGTGAGTTCGAGACCAGCCTGGGCTACAAAAGTGAGCTCAAGGCCAGCCTGAACTGTATAACAAGACCCTGTGTCAAAAAGACAAAAAAAATTTTAATTAAAATGTTTAAATAGCACCATGAAGGCCAGCCAGATAGCTCAGTAGATTAAAGTGTCTGCTTAGGCAGATGCAGAGATAGGATGTTTAATTCAGGCCTGCCATAACAGCCGTGGTGATTGAGACTTGCTATGGTGACACCCACCTGTCATCCCAGTGCTTAAGAGGCTCAAAAACAAGAAGGATCACTACAAGTCTGATCTGCGTAGTGAGACCCTGTAGACTCTGTACTGAATACATTAAATAAATAAACAGCACCATGATTCATTTTCTTCCCCAAAATGTAGTATATGAACTCTCTGCCGTTGGGTTAAACTGGTTCTGATGTGGAGACTTAGATCCGAATAGTTGGATATTATTATCTATGCTTGAAAATCCAGTAGCAGTCAGTATGCAACATATCCAAAACAATCCATTTTGACCCTGACATGCAGATTGCTTGAGTGATATTAGCCTTGAAATTGAATACTGACTGTACCAGGGGAAGCTTTCAATTATAGGGTCATACTTGATGTTATTTGAAAAAAAAATTCAGTGAGCTCTAGTATCATGTGTTTTGCCAAGAGGTCTGTGAGAAGACAATTCTTATAATACATAAGAGCTCACATATATCTCTTAGTGTCACTCCACAGATTATTCTTTAAGATCCTTATTGTTTACTACATCTTGGAAAAACGTTTGGAGTAAAATATTTGGAAAAAAAATCTTGATAAATAATTGTGAAACAGGTAGGCTCTGGTGTCAAACAGGCAAAGAAAGAGTCTGACTAGAATCTGAGGGACTACTCTTCCAGTCCTGCTACATTTGTCTGCTATGTCTCTTGTTAATTATTCCACTTCTTGCAAGGCCTCCATATTTTAAATGGAAGATGAAACAAAATGCATACGTTGTTTAAATATTGCATGGTCTCTGCTATAAATACGTTCATGAAATTTATCTTTTTACCCCATTGTAAAAGGAATTTTGTAAGCTATAAAGTAAGTTGCAGTTGCTTTTGTGAACTCCAATTCATTAAAATTATTTAGGCATATATCTTGCTTACATGATCTGCTAATTGATGGGAAAGATTGGCTCTTCTCACTATTATGTTTGGATTCATAAAAGTGACTCATTTAAGGAATGCTAATCTAATATTGATTCCATGTAAGATTTTAGTGTTTGGAAATGCTTCTGCATATTAAATTTTTAATTTTGCTGATAGCAATTAAATTTTTAAAAATCCTAAATATCAGTTTGGCGATATGTCCCTTGTGAAACTTACTTCTGTCAATTTCTGATTTCCTACCCAATAATGGTGGTAATGACAAATTGAATGAGGGTGTAATAGGTCAGGGTTTGAAATGGTCGGAACCAAAGTGTTTTTCCAAGACAATGGAGAGTGAGAGAGAAAAGAGGACTGTAGATAGAAAATTGCAGACACTTACAGGTTACTCCTCAAGGGAGTGGTGGAAGTTATTGTCAAGAAGAGACAGCAGACTTTGGACAAGATACAAATATTGATTCTTTAACTGTAACGGTGACTGAAGCTATAGTGCTGCTCGTTACAACAGTCACTCTGAGTGTTGAGAATTCTGAGGCTGTCCCCCAGGGTCTTAATTTCAGATTCTGAAACTGCAAGTGGAAACTTTATCAGAAAATATGAGAGGGAGGCAGATTAAAAGGAATTAAATGGAAGGAGAGGCTTGCATTGAGACAAGAAAATTGCATAAAGCTTCTTCGACCATGTTATAGCCATTTTTTTTTTTTTTTCTTTTTGTAAACATGGGTTTTGGTATCTACATTTCTTTTTTTTTTTTTTTTTTTTTTTGTGGGACCAGGGTTCGAACTCACGACCTTGCACTTGCCCAGCAGGCACTTGTGCCTCGGAGCTATCTCCCCAGCCCCTACATTTCTTAAGATAATTAGTTTGATCTGACCATCTCTGCACCTTCTTATTTACATCATAAGTGAAAGTAGGCCATATTCTTGAGTAGCTCAGTGAATCACCATTCTAGCCCAGAATAGGCACTTCAAAGCTCTGTGCTGTTTCATTCTAACAAGCACCAATGCAAATATATTCTTCTAGAACAGTCACACGCATGCTCTTTGTTATTGGAACACAATAGGAAAAGAGTAACATTTGTTTTCTTTTTACTTTTTAAATAAATTTTAGGAAGATGCTACACGGTTCTACAGAATCTCACTATGTAGATCAGATTCATAGTGATCCTCCTGTTTTCAGCCTCCCAAAGAGCTGGGATTATAGGCACACATCACCGTACCTAGTCTCAAATGTCCTCTCAGCATGGCCCTGGTGGGCAGGGCTGACACTGCACAAGGGAGGATTGAAATCCCACAGCTGCATCTACCTAAGCAGGAGCTTTAATCCTCTGAGCTATTTGGCTGGTCCCAAGAGTGGTATTTCTGATTGGTATACATCTGCTCTCATGTGCTCATAGAACTTATTAATACTATATATCTATGCATTGTATGTTATAGATACTATAAGGATAAAATAAACAAAAGAAAATAATAAATATTATCCAATAACACTGCCACGAGTTAAATATCATAAAGAAGATAGACTTCTATAGATATAAGTACAGTAAATTTTAAGTAAACAGGAGGAAATTCAGTTTGCTAAAGAGGAAAACTGGAGTGTGAGCCTGATGGCTATAGCAGGAAATTCATGTCTACTGTTACGGTCTTTAGGATTTTCCATATCCTACATATCTTATGGCTGGTAAGAGACACTGACCTTTTTGCACTCCCCATTTTTATCATTAAAGTAATGTGTATCCACTTTGCTAAGAACACCACCTTTGCATGCAGCTCATGGCTTCTTTTCTTCTCTCCTTAAATAATACCTATTGTGTGAATCGACTTATGCCTCAGTCTCTCTTTCTATTCTGACTTCTACCAGCTTCTTCAATTACTTCTAACCCTTGCAAAGCTTCTGTCTTACTTCCTTTTTGTTGCTGAGACAGAAATACCTGACATCCACAATCAAAGGAGGAAAGGTTTATTTAACTCTTGAGTTTATGGAGGTTTCAGTACATACTCAACTGGCTTCTAGGCAGGCTGGTTCATGGCAGAGGAGCAACAATTTGTAGTGGTAAAGACAGCAAAATAATGAGAGACAGACATATGAACTGACAGACAGACAGACAGAGAGGGCAAGCCTCTTTCTGTTTTGTATATTGTATTCAGGCTACCTGCCCTAGTATGGTATGGAGGACCACCTCAGCAGCAGTCCTTGAAAGAAGAGCACTCATCTTCATTTTGGCTAAACCTGCCCCTATTTCTGTGTATTAATATTTACAGAACAGACAAGGATTTATCTTAGTCCTTTCAATTGGCCTTAAGCAACATATATTGCTCTAGCCAATGGGCTGGTGGTAAATTCTGAAGATGGCATACACGTTCCCCTGATAACCCACACCTGCTGCTCTTTAATATGAACTAGGTCGAGACAGGATGAAGAGCTAGTGCTCCATGCTGGGCTAGAACCTAGACGTAGAGGCTATGACTTCCTGGGGTTTAAAAGACTACACATCAGAGTTGAAGCACCAGACCCTCAAAACATTAGATACTATGTCAATAGCATAATGCAAATTACTTTCTCTGCATATCCTTCCATCTGTATATGACAGAATTAAATGTAGGCCACCTACCTAGCCCAGCTCACAGTACTCACCTGCTTCCCACAATTCTCTACCCCAAGCTACTTCCCTTTCTCAGCTAAATAAAACCCAAGTGTGGCCCTGGGTTGTTCTGGAAAGCCATCTTTGTGGTTAAACTTAGGGCCGCTGGGTTAACCAATAATTATAAATATGTTTTACTGTTTTTACTTCCACCATGGGTTGCACTGGGAGTGGTAGATTGGAATTAACTTGGTGGGATTCCAATAACATATCTTTGAGATTACAAATATTGACTTTGTGGACTGAGACAAGTCCCTGGAGAGGACTCCTGCAGTGTGAGTATAGCAATGACACCCTTAATCTTAGCACTAGACCTGAATGAATCACAAACTCTAGATTCAGCTCCCCCCTCCCCCAAAATACCTGCCCCTCATAGCTACATGAAGCTTTGTGGAATATCTCAACAAAAAACTTAATAGCCTCTCATTCCAATTTTTAACCATTTTTTTCATTCTTTGTAACCTAAGCCACTATCAAATGCCTAGATACATAATATAATTTATCTGAAATATGTTATCTCTGGAATCTTAAAAGTCAGTGATGGGGGTGCTTCAATATAAACTTTCTCTCTTACAATTTCTTTAGTACCTTGACAGTAAAGCTTCAGCTCTTCAAATGCATCATAAACCCTAGCTCCTCGCTAGATTCTAGACCTCATGATGCATCATGTCAGCTCATTTACTGCCTGGTGGATCAAGTCTTTCTTAACTAAGCATAACATAAATCAATATGGCCACATAAGCATAGCCTAAATTAGCTCTGAAAAATTAGAACTCTGTAACTTTTTAGAAACTTCAGTGGTACAGTGTGGCATGCATGCCATATGTTTAACAGCACTAATCTAAATGATTCCCTAAAACATAACTAATATTACTCCAAGGAAGACATTTAGTAGATACATGTGAGTCTTTATCTAACTTAAAATCTCTGTGTTAATTAAAACTGTTGATGGTTTCTGTCCTCTATACTTTCTCTTTCATGGATTTCTTTTTTCCAGGTCATAGCACGCTTCATTAGCCTTTTCTCTGAGGGTTTATCACAGGACTGTATGTTTCTTGGTATTGCTTCTCTTCTACTTCCTATGCTTTTCGTTGATCTTTCACAAGTCCAACCTACGTAATGCTGTTTATCAGTATGCATTCTCATCACAACTTCTTCCTCTTCAACCATCTGTAAATTGGTTACACACTGTTACACATTCTGATCTCACTTTCTTCTTTCAACCAAACTCATTTCATTCAATTCCATGATAAACTCAATAGATATGCCAGTCATATTTTGCTCCAGTGAAAACACAGCATCCCCCTCCACATATAATGTGTCACTAAGCCTTTTCCTTTTTTTCCGGGTTTACAATATATCAGAAAGCCCTGAACATTCTCCTGTGTCTCTTGAATTTTTCTACTTTTGTTTGACTCCCACTTATCCAGTTCAATCTTTAATAATTTCTTGCTTGGGGTTTTGCCATTGTCTCTTCAATTATCTTTTCTCTCCACTCATCACTTCTAGCTTCTAACTGATTTTGCTAAACTAAAAAAATAATTTTTTATTAAAAAGTAATATATGATTGCCTCAGACTTGTCCATCCTTTCTTTAAAACCTGAAATGAGACTACATCGTCCAGAGGATAAAGTCCAAACATGGTGTTACAGGATCTGGAGTATATCCATTCTATGTTACATTTCTGATTTGTGTCATCTCTTCTCGCTCCTGTTACACCACGATGGTACAGAAAAGCAGAATCTTCTGGAAGTGCCTTGCCAAATTTAATGTTGTACCTTTGGATCTGTAGTCACATGCTGAGATAAAACCCAGTATGCTTGACATTGGAAAAAATGTTTTTTCCTTTACACATAATTATGATAAATGCTCTGTCTTAGTTACTTTTCTCTGGTTGCTGGGACAAATCCCCGATATCCAAAATGAAGGAAGGAAAGGTTTATTTAGCTCACAGTTACTGGAGATTTCAGTCCATACTGGGCTGGATCCAAGGCAGAGAGGCACAATGCAGAGGCCAGCAGTTCATGGTGGTACAACAGCAACAAAGTGGTGACAGAGACAACCAACCAAGGAAGCAGAGAGCAACAGCGCTAGTCGGTCTCTCTGTCTCTCTTTACATTACATCAACCTGTCTGCCTTAGCCTATCGGCCTCAGGCCACACTTATAATTCCCAGCAGTACTCAGACAGATAATCTCATCAGTACTAAAACACATAATCTCAGTGACTCATAAGTCAACTCTCAATCTATAGAAGTTCCAGCCCCATGATTGCATGAGGCTTTGGGGGGACAACTAAACATAAACTGTAACATGCTTCGTAGGAGTTTGTGGAGAAAGCAGGGATGCAGTACTTAAAGGAAGCCATGGAAAACCTACTTTATATTTGGTGAATTAAGACAAGAGCAATATCCTCATGTGTTTACCAAAAAAAAAAAAAAAAGTTCTTTCATGATGGAATATCCTAAAATCTGGAAATCTCAGTTCAAATAAATTCTTCACCAGAATCTTCCATAACTACAGAACTACTTCCTAATGCTTTAGACTCTTTCCTCTTTTGTTTCCAAATTCATATATTCACATATGTGTGAGCTCTGTCCCTCCGTCCCCATCCTCTCTCTCTGTCTCTCCCTCTCTCTCTCTCTCTCTCTCTCTCACACACACACACACACACACACACACACACCCCACTACTACACCTCTCCCTCTGTGTTGTGAGTATTGGTCTTTGTCTTTACATATTCCCAACCTTACGGTGAACTTAAGTTGGATATTTGTATACCAGTTGTCTAGCATTTTACTGACTATGTTATAGATACTTAGATAAATGTTATAGATCTATGTTATAGATACTTAGATAAATCAGTATGAAACATAGAGAAGTTCCGTTATGCAATCCAAATTAATCTGCATTTGTCGGGTGCACCTTGAATGAAACAACAAACATTAATATGAGATTTGGACTTCATGTTGTCACCTATGTGACGCAAGCTTCTTAGACATGCTTACTTTAAAAAAACCTGCCTAAATTAAGGTTTTAATTCATTTTCTGCACTTGGAATGTTTCACTGCTAATAAAATCTTGGGAACAATATCCATTTGATATTAAACTATAAAACATCCCATATTAGTGAAAGCTAAGGAATAAGAAGGTACCTATTGTATAGTTATAGTAATGATGTATTCATTCTTTCACAGCTGACCGAATAACTGGCTTAGGTATTTCTGTCCTAGTTGAAGAAAAATAATTTCTGAATCTTCCTTTTTTGTCTCTTAGTTGATGCTGAGATTTTTCTGGGAAGTGCAAGAACTAAAGCGTTTGAGAATGGAAGGGGGCAGGTGAAAGAGAGTAATATTCAGTACTGCCATTTTCTTGTCTGCACGCTGGTCCTTCCTTCATACAGATTTTAGCAGTCATCTATAGAAGCATAGATGCCAACTAAAACCAAGAGTTAGGTTTAATTACGTTCATTCTCTTGTTTAATTGACACAGAAGATGAGAAAACAGGACAGGTTCTTTATTCTTTCATATGGTATATCCAACAGCTGCAGAATAGCAGTAGTTGACAAAATGTTCAGCTAATTGAAGTCATGTAGTGGATATTGATGATCTTTCTGCATTTAATGGTGAAATAAATCTGCTGCTAGGGAAAAAATATAGAATAGCTATTTGGCTGATAAATGTCTACACTATCCTCTTCAGGCAAATGAAAAAATAATAATCACTTTCCCAGATGTAATATGTTAATGCTTAATTGCACTCCTCAGAGCATCTCAAGTTTAAGAAAAATAACATTATAGCATGTTCCATGACTTTTAACTGTTAGATACGATGAAAATATACTGAGATGAAAAGATTTAGTTCACACAGCAACCTGTTGGTGACAGCAAAGTTACACCAATTCTCTTACAGAAGTATGAGTTCAAATAACACTACTCAGGCTTTCAAAATATTTGTAAAATAATGGGCAATAGAAGAGATATTTATTAAATGGAGCCATTATAAATACATTTAAAAACACTCTGGGTATTCCTATTTGTACAATATTTTTGACCTTCTTAGGCTTCAAATTTGCAATCGTTTGGATAAATAAAACCTTGATACCTTCATGAAATTTTCCTTTTTTTCCTTAAAACAAGGAAGCATTAGCAGTGCAGAGTTAATGGTACTTGTCACAGAAAAAGGACTTTTTAATGGAAATAACATAGATGGGACTAAAAGGTATAAGTATTAATTGTACTTAATCCATTAGCATGAATTTTAAAAGCCCAAACATTCTCACAATTGTCTTAAATCCTGCCTACTTGTAATTGCTATGTTAATTTAAGCACCTTTAAAATATCTATTTGCCTTCTCCTTTTCATTAGCTTAGACCAATCAGTTAGGAAGTTTTCTGCTTTATACTCTGCAAAAATCAGACTTGAGCCATCAGTTAGAGGAATGGACACACTTCGCAAGTAAAAAAAATAATAGAATCAATTTTTAAAATTATGATAGTGAGTAACTTTCTTTGTTCTGGCTTCCATTCATCCTGTTGTGCCTGGTACATTTCCCCTTGGTCTGGGTTCTTTTCCCTGCTGTCTCCAGTACTACTCCTCACATTTGGAGGCCTCCTTGCACCCCTTCACCATTGTCCTCCAGTGCCACATGAACATTCTTGCCTCCCTGCTGCAGTCCTGTCCCCAGGTCTCAAGCTTCCTTCTCAAACAGTTTCTAGCTAACAGGCAATATGAATCCTGCATGAAATTATGGGGATTTTATGGACATGATTTGATAGTATTTCTATAAAAAAATCTTCAGTACAATTTTTGTTTTGTTGCTGTAATATTGTCTTGGGTACCATAGACAGCAGTGAAAGAGAGAAACACCAGTTTCACAGGCATGTTGTTGTGGATGGCTTCCTAGCAGTGACCAGCCAGATGAAGTGAAGAAGAGCAATTTTGTATTTGGAAGGTAGTATATTACGTGAGAAAAAGCAGTAAGTTTTGCAGACAATGAAAGTATTCTTGGTTCATATTACTTCAGGAAAGTGCATAGGCAGAGGCTGTTGGTGTATACCTTTAATCTTAGGGTCTGGGAGGCCGAGTCAGGAAGAGCACAGGTAGAGACTGACCTGGAGAACTTTGTGACCAATTGAGATCCTACCTCAAAATGAAAATTAAAACTTGGTCTGAACCAAGCAGCAGAAAAGTTTAACCATGAGGTAGAAAAGTAAAGGAGAATTAGTATGCCGATCTGTAAATGGCTCAAGTCAATTCTGAATAACTACTGTGAAGACAACAATATCCACTGTATTAATTATGTAACTGTCCTACTAACATGTTTTGAAACTGCCTCATTGTTGTTTATTTCTTATTAAAATTAATAAAATTTAAAAATGAAATGCTGAGAATGTAACTCAGTGTAAAGGCTCTGGGTTCATTGGCCAATGCTCCTAAATAAATAAAAAATACTTTAAAAGGGAAATTATAATAAAAGAATTCAAGACACATGTGCAAAAATAGAAGTTAAGGCCAATTATGCTGGGTTAATTGGGCTGTGTTATGGAGTCATATCTTTAGCTAAAGAACAATACAAAGCCACTTAATGTGTCATAGTCAAAGAGTCTAACTGCTAAAATTTAATTTCATTTACAAATTGAACTCAATTAATACATTTTTGAAATGTATTTGGTACAGGGTCTCACTACACAGCTTGGACTCATGGTGATCCTCATGTTTTTAGCCTCCCCAGGATGAGGATTACAGGTGTGTGCCACTACACCTGGACTCTGGCTGACTCAGCCCACCCTGGGTGTAGGGCTGGCATAGCATATTGTGCCAGGGATTGAACCCCGGCCCGTGTGCTTGCCTAAGTTTGCCTGAGCAGGCACTTTAGTCTGCTGAGCTATCTTGGTGGGCTCAATTACTACATGTTTAACATTACTGATAACAAACAGTGCAAAAGATAGTGCTTGACAATGTAGAAATACATATTGATACATTTGTACCTTACAGAAAATATTAAAATATAATTTATGTGTGGGCATCGTTCCAAAGCCTCTTGTTGTCATGGCATCAGGATATTCAGAGTTGGCTAAATCTAGAATTTGTGATTGGTTTATTGTCTAGGGCTGGGCTACAAATACAGGGGCATTCTATGTAAAAGAGGGAAAGGCTTGACTCTCCCTTTTTTGCACTTGTTTATCTATCTTCCAACATCACAAACTATTGTCCCTCTGCCATGCCATCCTGCTTTGGATCCAGCTGATTATGAACCGAAACAAACATTTCCTTCCTTAACTTCAGGTAACAGTAATGACAGAAAAGTAACTGACAGAAAAATTTGGTACTAGGGGACCAGAGATGTAGCTCAGTGGCACAAGTAATTGCTTGGCAGGCTCAAGGTCATGATTTCAATTCCTGGTACCAAAATGACAAAAAGAATTTGGTACCAAGGACAAGACACTTCAGCAACCTTTGAGAATGGCTCATGGGGAGCATTTGAAAGGTTTGGAGAGGTCGTCTAAAAAGCAGAGCTAGAATGCCATAGGGTATTCTGTATGGAAAGTTCTGGTCAGAGTTCAGAGGACTTGAAGGCAGATAGAAATCCTGCTGGTAAAGATAATGTTTCGGAGGTATCTGATGGGAAGAAAGATTTCGTTGGTTATTGGTGTCCAGATGAAGTGTTTTATGGCTTGGTGGAGAATAAATCTGCATTTGGATCATATTCAGGGATGTTCACTGAGACTGAGATAAAGGGAATTGTACTAATTGAACTAGCAGAAGAAATTTCAAGGCAGTCAAATGTTGAGGCAGGGGCATGGATACTGTTTAGGCTTTTAGCTGAGTTCATGTTGATACCAGAGATGATAAGCTGTGAAGAAGAATTAACACTGGTATGAGTTTTGACAAAAACAAAGTTCCACTAAAGCTGTGGGCTGAGAAGATAGATCAGAGGAGATCTTGACTGCTGAGGAGAAATAGGATAATACAAAAGATGGCCGCAGAACATCATAAGAAGCAGAAGTCCCCACTTTTTGTAGCCTCAAAACTGCACGAATGAAAGACTTTTCTTAAAGTACAATGTTCCAAAACGGCAGAGGCATAGAGAATTTTTTTCCACAGAACTGGATTTAGAGTGCTCAGCACTCCAGAAAATTGAACTCTACAGCAAGAGAGATGAAAGGATGGGCTGTGCATGGCCCTGGGGGGCCAGCCGCTGAATGCTATGGTTTGTGTCTGGGGATCCCCCAAAGCCTCACATGGCCATGGGGAGGTGAAGCTTTCAGAGACAGCTGAATCTACAGTTTGTGATTGGTTTATGGTCTAGTGCCGGGGTTGTAGGTGTTAGTGCGACACCCACTGAAGGGCAGGTAGCCTGCATAAAATGTAAGAGACAGAACATCTTGTCTTCCCCCGGTTTGCTCTTGTCTTTGCTGCCGTTTATCACCATGAGCTCGTTTTCTATAACACCCTGCCTTGGCACCAGCTGATTATGGACTGAAATTTCTATAAATGGTGAGCTAAATACTAATTTCCTTTCTTAACTCTGGGTTTCTTCTTTCTTTCTTTCTTTCTTCATTTCCTCCTGTTTGCATTGCAGGATATTGAACTCAGTTCCCCATACTAAGGACTATGCAAAGGATTTTGGGCCAGTTTCTTTTTTAATTCTGGTTCGTGGAATTTATATTTAATTCTGCCACACATTTCTGCCACAATATGTTGCCTGTTTAGAGGCGTGATGTAATGGATTGTGTATCCTAGACAAATCTTAAGAACTGCAAGTGAAGATAACCATTATTTGTATAAGTTAGTTATCTCAGGCATTTTGTTATAGTTGCTGAAATTTGTATTTGTAACAATTTCAATTTGTTATCATATCTGTCATTTACCCAGGACATATTCTCTAAATAGTTCTGACACACATAAGTACTGGAATCATCCCAGTAGACATAAGTGGAAAATACTTTGAGGGAGAGTCCAAGTGTTTGCTGTGACTTCTAAGTGGGTTGGGAAGGAGGAATGTGCTATATGAAGCTGACATAAAAAGATGAAAAGAAGCCAGAGGGATAGAAATCTCTGAGGCCAAAGAGAATATACATAAGTGCTATAGTTGGAGATAGAACATGAAAGCTTAGAAAGATATGGTGATGGGACTTCTGAATTTAACAGTTTACATTTGGAGGATATTTAGGGAAACATAAAATTAAAACTTGTCTGCATGTGTATAAAATACACTCTAAACTCTGTAAGGACAGGAGAAAGCAGTATAGTCAATATTTAACATATATCTCACAACATGTATTTTGTTTGCCTCAGTGAAGGCACTTAAAATTCAACGAGCATTTCCTCTGTTAGGACCCTGAGTTATTCAGCATGTGGGGAGGACAAAAATTATGTGAGCTATTCTTTGCTCTTTGGAGGATCATAATGGAATTTTAAGTGGTTGTCAAAGGAGGATGACTAGACCGGATGATTTTGTCTGCCTGAGTAACTTCATTGTAGATAGAGCACAGTGCTATGTATACACAAAAGAACTGTATGATAACAAATATTTGTACATTGCATAATACTTTCTTAAGTATTTTCCCATATATTGTGAGACTTGATTTTCAGAGAAAACTGGGTAGTGGTATGTAAAATATCATTGCTATTAGACAGATAAGGAAAATGAAATACACACTATTCAAGGGTCTTATCCAAATTCCCAGGATGAGATAGTAGTTTAGTAAGGCAAACAAAGCAGGTCTCTTTGCTTATGGCTCAAAGCTCTACCCACAAAAATGAGTTTTGACATTGCACAGTAAGCATTTGATTTTTTTTAGTCCCAATGGAATATTTTTTTTGTTATTCATGTTTCTGTTTATGAATTAATTGAAAGCATATTGTCCTTAAGGTGACTTTACAGGATGCATTTGGAGAAAACTGTGATTAAATCTAGCTGTCTGGGTTTCTTTGCTCTCTAGCAATAATAGACAAATTTATTAACATTATCATTCATTGGCCACAAAACCTGTACCAACCAAAGGCAGAGGCAATCTGTAATTTGCTATTATGCTTTCTTCACTTCAAAAAGGGAAACAATTCTGCCCTATACAATGGAAAGGGAAAAAAAGGATAAACATAGATAGAAAACCCAGTGATGAAATGCCAGAAATGAGCTGGACTGATGCACCAGATCTTGAATTATGTGCAAATCCAGCCCATTATCTCTCACGCAATTATGCCGAACCCCATTTCATTCTCTTTTCATAAAACAAGGCATTATGCAATATATGCCGCCACATACAGTCCAGTTGTTGAATTGGGAAGGGTGGAAATAAACATTTACTGTCACTCAATTTGGATTACAAGGCATTTAGCAGCTGTAAAAAGCGATTTCAGGCAGGTTGCAGCCTTTGTCCATGGTTTGTCACTTCAATATGTGTCTGATGATAACAAAAGCTAGGCTACTTCAGACTTATGGTAAACTTCCAGATATGTGAGGAAAGTGTACAAGGTGCCTAGGTACACATAAAAACGTACAGATTTCTTTTCTTTCTTTTTCTTTTTTTTTTTGTCTTTTTGAGACAGGGTCTCACTATGCAGTTCAGGCTGGCCTTGAGCTCACTTTTGTAGCCCAGGCTGGTCTCGAACTCACACCGATCCTCCTGCCTCAGCCTCCCGAGTGCTGGGATTACAGGCATGCGCCACCACGCCCGGCTCATGTTTATTTCTTAAATGTATAAAATATTTCTGGTCGTTCCCTATGCTTTGAATTGTCCTAGGTCTGTTAATTTAATGCATTGTTATAATACCAATAATCTGTTTATTCTAACCCACCCATTGGAAAGATAAAATACAGTGACTGAGGGAGGGTTGTTGTGCTGCCTCTCATAAAGAAGTTGTTAGAACACAACTCTGTTTATTTAACAGCAAGAGCAAAATTATAATTCTATATTCACTCAAGAACAAAAGTCAATTGCACATTTTCTGTTTTTTCAGACACGAGTATACAGTGATGACAAAAATTGATTCTGTACTTGTGTTGATAGAAGTCAATGACAATCCACAGTTATTCTATCTTTTTCAATAAGGAATTATTCACTACTGGTAAATATAATGATTTGCAGATGCCTTTTGCCTCATAAAACCTGAACTCAATGCTTTTTATTTCTTTTAAAAAAATTTTTTAATTAAAAAAATTTTTTTTTTGTCTTTTTGAGACAGAGTCTCACCATGCAGTTCAGGCTGGCCTTGAGCTCACTTTTGTAGCCCAGGCTGGTCTCGAACTCTCACCGATCCTCCTGCCTCAGCCTCCTGAGTGCTGAGATTACAGACGGGCACCACCATGCCCGGCTCTTTCCTTTTTTTGTGGCTGGCTCAACCCACCCTGGGGGAAGGGCTTGTATGTTATGTGGTGCTGGGGATTGAACCACTGTCCCAGCGCTTGCCTAAGCTTGCTTAAGCAAGTGCTTTAAACTGCCGAGCTATCTTGCTTGCCTCAATTCTTTTTCCATAGTATTTCAATAGTTATCCAGAAATGAGCCCAAAGGCAGAAAATGCAAACTCAAACGTAATCATATTAGCACAGAGTTCATAAAACTTTCTTACTTTGGAATTTCAGAGAGAATATGATTTCAGTGGTGAAGAAAAGCCACACAGAACTCTTCTCACGTTCATGACAAGCTATAAAGTTTCACAGCTCTAATTCCCCTGTACATGACTTTCTCTCTACCTGTTTGACCTCTCTACTGAGACCCTAAGAGGTATTTTATACTGGTGATTTCCTGATCTATGTTTCTCAGGCTTTCAAGTCTATAAGAACAAGTGTCATTGCAGGATTTCGTATAGTCCCTGTCCCATATATACCAGTTGAATGAATAAATGGTATATGTTGCATACTTTAAATGTAGCACTGGTCACATGATATTAAAATTACTCTAACTAGACAGAATTCTTGGAGCATAAATCAGAATGTATTCATTCTTAAATATTTATTGAGCCATAATCTTCATAAAACTACACTGATAATGGATTTTCACAAATGATTGCTGTCATGTAATGAAACTATAAATATGAGATATAAATTTTCTATTACTCCCAGTCTAGTCCTTCACATTAAAATTCCCTACTCTCATTATCGTGTTGAATTTTAGTCTGAAATTCACATAAATTCCCTACACTAAAATAGGGTATATGACTAAAATATTTCTGAATATATGATTAAGTATATAATGTATATGTTTCTATTAATATATTAAATATTATATGAAGTGAACTATACCACTCATTTTCTTTTGTGCTTGCTTTACTTCACTTACTATTGCACATGAGGTGTCATAAATATCAATGCATGTACAAGTAAGGGTTTATTTCCTTTCATTCCTGAATAGTTTTCAATTATATTGATGTTTAGTGTACCCATTAATTGATGGACATTTTATTGCTACTAATATAGAGTTATAATGAGTAACACTGCTATGAACATCAACGTAGAGATTGTCATGCGACACATCCATTATCATATGTTAAGAATTAAACTGATTTATAAGAAATCACTTCAAAAGCAGTTTATTATTTTACATACATATGAATGTTGATTGAACTCTGGTTGTTTTCAGTCATCCTCAATACTTGGTGATATAAGTAGTGTTAATTTTAGTCATTCAACTCAGTTTAACCTTCAGCTAATGAAGCAGAACATGATTTTATTTGCTTAGAGAACTTACCATTTTTGTGACAGGTATGAATTTTTTTCCTAATTTTTGAATTGAATTATTTGTTATCCACAAATAATACTTTATGACATTTATATACAAAAGGTAGTTAAGACAATTGTCCTAACTATCTCCAACAGGTTTTTGAAACTAGCAGGTAATTGTAAAATTTGCATCCTGACTAACCATACAAATCTGCAAACTAAGCAAATGCACTGAGGAAAGCAATGTGTAGTACTAAAACTATGCTTGGAATACCTATCATTCCGTTCTTGTAACTATGCACTGCTTCTAATGTAATATCAATTATTATACTCTATCAGCTGGGCATGGTGACACATGCCTGTAATCCCAGCACTTGGGAGTCTGAGGCAGGAGGATTGATGTGAGTTCGAGACCAGCCTGGGCTATAAAAGTGAGCTCAAGACCAGCCTGAACTGTATAGCGACACCTGTCTCAAAAAGACAAAAAATAATTATTATACTCTATCAAGTAAATGTTTGTTTAAAAATAAAAAAAGAAAGAAAAAAGGTAATAAAAGAGAATCTGAGACGAGGCAAAAAGTTTATAGAAGTGTACCGCTACAATTTTGTAAACAGGTTCCTAAATCTCTGTGTAACAATGTGCAATTTTTTTCATATTCTGTAGAGATTTAAAGTTTAGAATATCAACAATGGATGGAAAATAGCTGTTTCATGTTATTTGTAGGGTGTTTGATATTCAGAAAGATAGTGATGTTAAGCTCAAGTGCCTATGTTGTAGGGGATAATATCGTTAAGCTTCTCTTGTGGAGGGTTAACAACTTAAGTTGGCAGACCAAATAATTACAGAAAAAGAAAGGATACAAGCATAGCAATATTCTTCAAGGTCAGTGAGGACAGAGGACATTAAAGAACCTGTACTGTAATGGCCTATAACTCAGTGGTGTCCCATATTTTCTTTTCAGGGAGATTATGGGGCCACAGAGGAAAGTGATTGATGATGTACAGTGTGCTGAAGGAGAGTCACTTAGACAGAAAACATTCTCTCAGGCTTTCACAGAGAGAAAGCTGGTCAAACAGTGGACATGATTCATTCAGATGGCTAACACTGACAAACAGTCTGCAAATCTCATTACATGGTTTCAGGGAAATCCTGAGTGGACCTTACTGATCTTGTCATATACAAAAGTTACATATTTTGTAATATATGTCTTGCTTTATCTTGGTGTTAGCCATCCAGCAGAAGAGTCTAACCATGACTTATAAAAAGGAAAGTCTTATTAATGTGCTGAGTTGTAAAGTCTCAAGTCAACAACTTCTGATAATGTCAGATGAGTTGATAATCCACTACTGTTATGGAGTAGTGTACTACATATACAGCTACTTTCTCTTTGTGAAATGAAAAGAAAGATCTGCACTAATGATGTTTAGAGAAGAAATCATGTCTGCATCTTGTACTCTGAAAAACTATCACCAAGAAAATACTATGCAATGTAATAATTATTATAAAAAATTAAAACATTAAAAAAGAAAGAAAAATAATACTTTATGAATGTTTTACATATTTAAGTTAGAAGTTTTAATTAGATATATACATTCTAAAATTTTTTCTTTTAGCCAGAATATAGTTGGGATTTGCTACTTTATATAAGCTGGCAATCTCAATTAACTCTTGGGCTCAGACCACTATCATTAATATAACTTGCAATATTGTTGAGTATAATTTGCCATTTGAGCGTTTATCTTATATTGTTTGTCTTATCTTACCTTTTTCTTTCTACCTCTAATGTTAATTGTATGCTTCTGTTGTCATTTCTCTGTTGAACTGTTATATGTTAATGGGAGTTTCAAGGAATTATCTTTGATTTATAATAAATATTACTGTCAGGCACTCTATATTTATGCACATGTATCATGTCAGTCTTACCACAACATATTTTTCTTCTCTTCCTTGTCCTCAGTGTTTCAATGCTTTAAAGGATGTCGACTTTATATTGTTGGAGTTCATAACTTCACACAAGAAAATGTTATGAAAATTACTGATTTTCAACTTCACTTTCACGTATAACCTAAGTTTTTAAACATTAAAAATATCGATCTATCCATCCATCCTTCCATCTATCCATCCATGAATATAAGCATGGACCTCCCGGTTAAAGGCCAATAGGCTTCAGATTCAGGAAAAGCAGATGATGTTGCAGATTGAGGGCAAAAGAAAAAAGAAGT